>JAFMSR010000138.1:0-82004 GCA_022818135.1 Saxidomus purpurata | reverse complement strand
TCACAACCCTTTTGTCATAAGCAAGTTTGATGAAGAAATCTTAAGAAATGGCAAAGTTATAGCCAACGTTAAGTTTTCGTGACAAAAACTAAGTACATGTACAAAAAAGGGTATAACTCTGTCAAATATGACCTTGACCTACAAAATTTGGCGGCATCATTACACTTTGCCATAATTAATACAATTGTAAAGATGAAGAAATCTTAAGAAATGGCAAAGTTATAGCCAACGTTAAGTGTTTGTGACGGACGGACCGACGGACAAAGCGATCTCTATGTATCGCCTTTTCTTCAAAAGAGCGACACAAAAATGTCCCTGGTGAATAGAAAAGGCCGGCTATATTTAGAAGGAAACGAAGAAATAAACACATTGACTTATGAATGGCTTAAAGATGTAGTCAGTAAGCGAGTGAATATCACGGGGCCTTGATACAGGCACAGGCCCTCTATTTTGCATTCAAACAAGGCAATTCGTGACTTACGGATTTAAGAAAAAGCTTTTCAAACAGTTTGAACACTTTACTTTAAAAAGAGGATTATATGCATGTAGTTCACAGAGAAAAGCAAGCAGATGTATGTTAAATTCGAACGAAGGTAGCTATTTGTGCATTCCAGTAACAGTGAGACTGTTTTAAGAGACTCCCTGTCATATGCTGTTTCCCAAGGAAGGTCTCTTAAAACAGTGTTGACTGTAGTTTGATTTTGATACAATTTCACAGAAATGTTTTTTTGGTGATCCCCTAGCAAATTCATTCAAACAAATTCGATTCGTTACAAAACATGGCCGCCAGGGGGCGTGGCCTTTTAGCTCACCTGGCTTTACCAGGGTGAGCTTTTCTAATGGATGATTGTCCGTCGTCCGTCAACATTTTACTTCAAACGGCATCTCCTCTGAAACCACTGGGCCAATGTTGATGAAATTTGGCAGAGATGTTCCGTACATGAAGCTCTACCAAATGTGTTCAAATAATTCCATTCCATGCAGAACTCTATTTGCTATGGCAACAAATACGAAAATCTTTAAAAATCTTCTCTGAAACCACAAGGCTTAAAGCTTAGATATTTGGCATGTACTTTAACTTCCGGGGGTTTCACTTGCTTTTACATAGGTTTCCATAGGATAAACTTTAAAAATCTTCTTCTCCAAAACCTTAAAGCCTAGAGCTACGATATTTAGTATATAGCATTGTCTAGTAGACTTCGTCCAAGTTTGTTCAAATCATGTCCCTATGGTCAATATTGGCACCGCCTAGGGGGTCACTTGTTTTACATAAACATAAATAGGAAAATCTTCATCTTCGAAACCATAAGGTCAAGAGCTTAGATAGTTGGTGTATATTAGTGTCTAGTGGACCTCTTCAAAATGTGTTCAAACCCGGGGTCAAAATTTACCCTGCCCAAGAAAAAACTTTAAAAATCTTTTTTTTTCTAAAGGCCTAGAGCTTAGATAATTGGTATGTAAAATTGTCTAATGGTCTTCTACCTACTTTGTTCAAATCATGCCTCTGGGGTCAAAATTGACCACACCCATCAGGCAAGTGCACTTGTACTCAGATGAGCGATAAAGGGCCATCATGGCCCTCTTGTTTTAAATACTAGTAGTGTTATATACGGAAATCTATAAGAATCTTCTTGACTGTCTAAAACCACAAGTCTCGGAGCTGAGATATTACGTGGATAGCATTGGGTGGATCCCTACCTTATTTGTTCAAACTATGTTCCCCGGGGGTCTAAATCGGCCTCGGCCGTTGGGTTACATGTGTGTAGATATTGGAAACTTTAAGAATCTTCATGTTAAAAAAGACAATGAACAGATCTTAAATATTTTGATTGTAGCATTGTCAAGTTGTCCTCTGTCAGGTAAATTCAAAGAATACGTTTGGGGTAAAACCTGAGCTCGCCCGATGAATCACTTATCATATAGAGAACTATCAAACTGAATATGACCCTGATTGGTCAAATCATACACCTTTAGACAAAGTTGACCCCACTCCGCCTTACTTTCTGTTTTCGAGCTACTTCAATGAAATTTGGACCATGTATACCGTTTTGTATGTAAATTTCAACTTCGACATTGGCTGTCCTGACCTTTTGACTTACTCTCCTGAATTTAAAACTTCATCAATAAATCAATGAGATATCTTTGTAAATTATGTGACATATCTCATGTCTTGACATATATCTCTAAATACTAAAGAGATACTTAATTGCTGATCAATGTGATAGAGATATCTCTCTACCGTACAAAAATATCTCTTCTACCTCAAAGGATATCGCTATAAAAGAGATACTACATTTGTATTTAAAATAGAGCCATATCTCTTAAACTTAAAAACATAAAGATATCTCTCAAAAATCGAAAGATATCTCTCAAAAGATGATTAACATATATCTTTCTACAAGAGATTCATTGATAACGGGTTTGGTATATGGATCGGCAATGCAATGAATTACAGTCTTTTACTGACCATACAAATTCAAAACATAAAACTATTCAGGTAGATCTCAGGTACAATAAACACAGCATAGAGTGTCTGGATACAATCGTTCGTTTACTAAACGGACATATTTATACGGACAGAAAGGTAAAACCTACAGACTAACAGCTGTATCTTCGAAAAAGTTCGTGTCATCCCCCAGTACCAAACGATCACTGGCTTAGGGCCTTGGTCTACGACTACGTCCAATACATGAAAAGGAAGATGACTTATAAACACAGGCAAGACCTGAAACCCCATCTAAGAAAACGGAGGTACAGTGGTAGATTTATAGAGAGCCAACTACAAAGGTTAACAAAATAGACAGAACATATTAACAAAAGTCAAGAAAAAGCAATCGCAAAATAGGGTTCCTCTGGTATTGACTTTCTCCAACGTACTCCCCAAAATACATTAAAGAGTCTATAAACACGTACATTTACTGCATAGATCAAACAGAATGTATAAAGTGTTCTTTGGGCCTCCACTAGTCGCGTATTTCAGACAGAAGACTTGTAACACTCTGGTTCATAGTAAAACTAACAAAGCCACGCTTACAATACCAACAACATGTAAAAATACGTGTTCATACTGTGACAAAATGATTACAGCGGATGTCCTAGATACGAGTAAAAACGGAAAACACCTTCGATGATGCCAATTTTCGTTTAAGTAATGTTATGTACTGCATAACGTCACGTTCACTTATGACGTTACGTCCAGTTTAATTATTAACTTCCAGTAACGCCAATAACGTTATATGTGAAAATGAAAAACAAATGATATCTTTAACATTTATTTTTCATTTTCCGAAGAAACACATTAAGACAACATATTATATACTATGCGGCCTTCATAACAACAAAGGATACATGGCAATTCACATTCATGGAAACAAACAGAATCTTGAAAAAATAAAAAATTACATTTGTACAGATTCAAGTAGGGGGGGAATACATTGATACCAGACACACATACATGCATAGCATAACGTTGAGATAATGTATGAATTGTAAAGCATAATTATATTTCTTTTGTCATTTAAACAAAAGAGAATGCGTTTTATAAGAAAAAAATGGAATTAACTCTTTTGAAAACTGTTTCTACTTGCAAGTCCCACCTGAGATTTTGATCAATATATATATTGAAGTTTTATAGAAGTTTTTGACTGCATACATTATTAATGCGCACATTATTTATACGTAACTTTAGGTCATATGATTGTTTTGTTCTATATGTCGTTCCTATCTACTGAAGAAGGCCAGAAGGCCGAAATATTTAATAAGGAGTGAACTTTTTGTTTGCTCCATGCTCCATAATTATTCATCCTGCGGAGTCACTATTTGCGTTTTTTGTTTCGGCTTCTTTTGTGTCATTATGAAGCCAGTAGATTCCCTTTCTCGCCTCCTGGTTCTGGTTCGTGGTTAATGAACTTCAGTAGTTTGTGATGGACTCTTTTGAAGCTCAGAGCCCGGACGTTGTTTCTCCCTGTATGGACTTTATAGATCCAGCGTCATCCCGATGTGCGCTAGACGATTGTGCAGACATTGATACACTGAAAACGACAAACTTGTCTGGTGCATCTGACTTCAGCTCTGTATCTTTTGTCCAGGGTAACCCCATCCTTAGTTTCTTGTGCAAACATCTTTCCTGGAAACAAGAGAGGGAGCCTGAAAGGGGTCCTAACCCTAGCAATTTTCTCATAGCTGTTAGCCTGTTCAGAGGCAAGTCCACACGCCGGTGGGCCTAAAATAAAGTATGTTGGATTGAAGACCTCATATGATTCTCTTGCATTTAAGCCTGAGGCCGCGAGATGCGCAAGTTTTCGGTTATACGCACTTGGCATATATCACAGCAAAAATTGCACCATATGTAAAACTCATGTAAAACACATGTTTTTCATATGGTGCAATTTTTGCTGTATAGAAATAAAGTATACAGACACGTAGACATATTTTTCGAAGTTTGTTTGTACTAATTTTAGACGCATTTAGTCCTACAGAAAAAAGAAATAGACCTAAACAAGAGCTGTCCCTCCAAAGTGACGAATGCCCCCGAAAGAGGTGCCTCACAGTCTGTGTCCTCTCCATGTGCTCAATAAATGTGCTATGTAATTTTAAAATCCTTCCATGCATGACAGAGTAATCATGCATACAGTATTCCATTACTTTAAACACTAAGTGTGACCTTGACCTTTGAGGTAGGGACTTGGGTCTTGCACGCGACACATCCGCTTGATGTGCTAGACATTTGTGCCAAGTTATTTTAAAATCCTTCAAAGCATAATAAAGTTATAGTCCGGACACAAATGTATGCATATATACAGGATTTCATTACCTATAAACTCTAAGTGTGACCTTGACCTTTGTGGTAGGGATGTGGGTCATGCACGCGACACGTCGTCTTGATGTGCTAGACATTTGTGCCAAATTATTTTAAAATCCTTCAAGGCATGACAAAGTTACAGTCCGGACACGAATGTGTGCATATATGCTTATATAGAGGAATCCATTACCTTCAAACTCTAAGTATGACCTTGACCTTTGAGCTAGGGACGTGGGTCTTGCACGCGACACGTCGTCTTGATGTGCTAGACATTTGTGCCAAGTTATTTTAAAATCCTTCAATGCATGACAAAGTTACAGTCCGGACACGAATGTGTGCATATATGCTTATATGGAGGAATCCATTACCTTCAAACTCTAAGTATGACCTTGACCTTTGAGCTAGGGACGTGGGTCTTGCACGCGACACGTCGTCTTGATGTGCTAGACATGTGTGCCTAGTTATTTTAAAATCCTTCAATGCATGACAAAGTTACAGTCCGGACACGAATGTGTGCATATATAGAGGATTCCATAACCTTCATACTCCAAGTGTGACCTTCACCTTTGAGGTAGGGATGTGGGTCTTGCACGCGACACGTCGTCTTGATGTGCTAGACATGTGTGCCAAGTTATTTTAAAATCCTTCAATGCATGACAAAGTTACAGTCCGGACACAAATTTGTAAGTGGGGACGCACGGACGGACGGACAGACGGACGGACGGACGGACGGACAGACGGTCAGACGGACAGACGGTGCGATTTTAATATGCCACCCTTCGGGGGCATAAAAATTGTCTCAGGTGTTAATATATGTTTTCACAATTCTGCATTCAACATTTTGTTTTTTGGGATGAAGCTCTCAAAACTATTTTGAAAGAAAAACAAAACACATTAAAATGAAGTCCAATGCACCAACTGTAGAACAGTAAAACTTGTGAATAATTGTTATATACGGAGCACCATACATTTACATGTAGCACAAGTTATAATTATAGTTAAACCTGTGATCAATGACCAAAGACAATAAGTGGTTTTTATTCAAATCGTTCTTTATTCACTGGAATTTTACTTATACAATGTATAGATAAATGGCGCAAGTCTACATTCGAAACATTTGTTATATAAAATTGAACCTAAACCTTGAATAGTTTCCCCTGTTACATCACACAGAAACAACCGTTTATGGCAATGTTGGCACGCGCTCAGTCCGTCTACTAAATATACCAAGCTCTACGACCCTTCTCCCGTGTCTAAAAAATTCATCACAATCACAACATGTGGTTAAACTGATCGAAGAAATTTTTTAATTGTGCTGTTTTTTTTAAGTTTTTTTACACTCGAAATTTTTCCCTTCACTCTGACAGCCTTATTTCTAACGGAATCTGTTTTCAATACCAATGACGTCATTTGCGTCACGTTCAATGTACGTTGCTTACTTCGGTCTTAGACAGCTGGTAGAACATAATGCAAGTATAAAATTCTCACTATTAAAACACACAATATATTTGTATCTCAAATGTCAGCAATATGTATGTTTATTTATTTATTCCTTATCTTCCCCTGTGCTTTCATCCCTTCCTTTCCTTCCTTCATTTTCTCTCTTTCTTTCTAGTACTGGTTCTTCCATGGAACGATTGTGAGGTAAACTGCCCGCAAGGTTAAAATGACCAACGGGCTTTATACTCCTACAACAGACAGATCTCCAGACAGTTCTGACTACAGTATAACCTATTTTTAACCGGCTCTGTTATAATCGGGATGCATTGAGTTTTAAGTAACTTTTCGGAGATACATTGTTTTTGGTAAACAACACTACATTCGTTAACATGTAACCTGTTACGACACATTCATGATCGCTGGTTAGCACAGTTGGTAAAGCAGCTGAAAAGTCATAACTGTTTTATATCGAAATTATATTAGATATTGCAGAAATCTTCAAATTTTCAGCCGAAATATAATATCGTGGTGCAAGTCGCTGCATGCATATGCTGATAGACATGGGTTCGAGTCAAAAATAAATCAACTGTTCCTCCAAAAATAGAAGAAGAAACTCAACAACTCGTAGAATTCAATAGCAGGTCTTTATAATGTAAAAATCAATTTAATTGTTTTAAATTGAAGAATGGTTCTATATCTCGGCGCTGTGAAATAAACGTTATTAAATGTTTTAGAACGGTTAGTCCATTCTGTTTCGATGTGTCGTTTATTGTTCAATTTTCGGAGCTTTATATATTTCGTTTCTCAATCAAGTAAAGATGAATTTGTGGGTACATTCGGCTGATTTGAACATATTGACATTTCAACGGGGAGTTTGACACGTTGATAATAATAAAACACAGAAAATAGAAGGGATCAGTGACATGTTGTCATGAAATGAGCGGCACCGTCCTCTTAGCGTTAAAGTGATATTATTCAAGCGTTATTTGTGAAATATCCAGGACGAAGAAATCAGTTTTTATTTCATTAATCGTAATCAAATATCATTGAATAAACACTATCAAAATTGCATAAATTTCTACCGTACTGATTTCTAAATATTTGGTAAAGACGAAAAACGCTGACTATTTCAAAAGATCATTTCGACTGCCTTAAGCGAAATAAATACGTGCTTTATGCAAGAAGTAAAAACGTTCAATACATGGATGAAAAATACGAGTTCAAATTACCTTGATATAATTCACAGCCAGAAAATTGAATACGTTTCAATAAAGTTACATAAGAAAAACTTCATGATTGGATGAATCCAGCACGCTGCCACTAGAGGGCGTTGTTAAATGACGTCACATGACGTCACAATAATGAAAAAGTTACCATGCAACACAGATTGGCACGATATACGAATGTACCAATTTCCAAACAAATGTTTTTGATGATAGATAGATACTTTTATTCCTCCAATATTTGAAGAGCTGAACAAGTATGCATATATATAAATATATAACAAAATGTTATGTACAGACATAAGCAAATTTACATTGATATAACATTGATGTAACAAGTTATTATAACATATCTAACAAATTATCTTACAAAGATGTCATCTTTGTCATTACTTGAATAAGCATAAACGTTACATCTTTCTTTCAGGCAAATTAAAGTAACAGCCTTAAAGCGGAAATGACATTTAAGACTGAGCAAATATGTTTCAACACTAACTGCTTTATCAAGTACAATATTACTAGAGGCATTAACGTATGACCTTGACCCGAAAACGAAATATCAAAATCAACATAGCCTTATGTATAGCATATACATTGAAATAAAGCTAATACAATAAATGCTAGTGTGCAACATAACAAAACATGATATTATTTTAGGTTATTAAATGACACATATGTCTCAGCAATGTTACATGTTTGATGGAACTACCGTCATCTGTCTCAACCGCTAACAACACGACTGTAGTGTTTTGCTCCTTAATTGACAGACCTGAAAACTTAACAAATCTGTATATACCCATAACATCAAACATTGCACTTAACAGGTATTTTCTCATATTCTCGGTATTTCTGCAAAACCACAAACCGTGATCAATTGTATTTTCTATACACAAACCACATTTATTACATTTTTTAACATACGACCTGGACATCAGACAACTAAGTATTTGTACCGCCCTTCTACATAAGAAAGAATATTCGGGTACTGACTTTGCAATTGCCCACAAGAAGCATGGTTTGTCAACTTCAAATACGCATGCAAGACTAGGCCAATTTAACTGCAGACTGTTTTTTCGCGCTTGCTTGTTTGAAAGACTCACACACGTGTATAAAGTTCTTTTCCAACTCGCTTTTCCTGGAAAACGACCACTTGCGATATAGTCATACAATGCATACAACAGGTTGTACTTCTGAAGGATACAATATATATCAGGTATAAAACCACTGTATTGATTGTCAAAGTTCAAAAACCTCATTAGCCGATTAAGAAATACTTTCTTTGCTAAAACATTCTCAGGCAATCTGCACAACTGCCCCAGGAATTGAAGTTTTTTAAAGTCAATAATGTTTTCGACCGACTCCATGTTAATTGCATTCAAAGTGAAGTCTGTATTTGCACTTATGGGAAGATTCTGTATATGTTTTAAGCAAAATCTGTGTGCAATTTCTATCATTTTCAAATCCGTCTCAGAATAATTATTCCAGAGCTCACACCCATACAGAGCTTTTGGAAGCACAATGGAATTATATATAGTTCGCGACGTTAAAGGATTCAAGTCTATTGGATGTAAGCCACACTGACTCACACTAAGCAATGTTCCACGCATTTTATGGGCTGCATCCTGTATCATTCTACCGGTTGACATATATTTATCACAAATCACGCCTAAGTGAGTATATGACTCGACCTCGTTGATGATCTCATGACCTAACCGCCATTGCCTCTGATTGTTTGCAGTGCCTGACTCATTGAAGACTATGACCGCACACTTGGACGCGTTGTAGTCAAAACGCCACCTACACGAATACTTATTACAAATAAGTAGCATCTGATCTAGCGCGTGCTTAGAAAAAGATATTAAGATCATGTCATCTGCAACTGTTGGAGAACAAACTTGATCACCATATAAACAAATTCCGAGACCGCTTTGCTCCAGCTCTGTTATAAGTCCATTAATGTATGCAAGATAGCAGTGAGGAGACGACTTCCCGCCTTGTCTAGTTCCTTGATTTATAGCGAACCACTTGGAAATAAACCCGCGATTTTTTACACAACTGGTCATATTTCTATAAATTTCAAAAAAAGCTTTAAGAGACGTATCGTCTATTGTATGACTAAGCTTATAAAAAAGGCCTGCATGCCACACTCGATCAAATGCTTGACGTCCGTCCAAAAAACAAATGTACAGTTTTGAACCTTGTTCCTGTGCAAATTTAACACTTTTTCTCACTATGAACGAAGTCATTATACACCCAAGCTTCTCTTGAAAACCCCCTTGCTGTTTACTAAGGTTCAACAACATGTGATCTTTACAACGTTTAAGCACTATCAGTTCAAATAATTTCAAGATAACAGATGTTAATGTTATAGCTCTGTAACAATTTGGGTCGTCCTTACGTTTACGACCGCCTTTGTGTAAAGTTACAATCACACCTTGTTTCATTGAATCTGGAACATAGCCTACACGAAGCATACACATGAAAACATTAGCAAGAACAGACGAAATAATGTCTGTCACAGGTTTGAGATGTTCATATTGTATATTGTCATATCCACCAGCCTTTCCACCTGGACAGGCGGATATTACCTCATTGACGTCATCGGGTAGTACCGTCACGGTAGGATCTGGCGTCAAATCGTTGTAACTTCGTTGAACGTTTTCATTTACGTGAGTTTTCCATTCTGTATCGTATTCTGGTGATTCAGACGGTGTGTAAAGTGAACTAAAATAGAGCCCCCACTGTTCTGTTATTTGTGCTTGGTCTCTGTACACTTCTCCGTTAAACTTTATGCCGGCACCCGAATTAGTTTTATTATATTTTCGACGCCGTGAATTGACTAATTTCCAGAATTGGTTAGCATCAACCTCGGCTGTTCTGTCTATTTCTATATCCAACTCATTTAAGTACTTGGTCACAGTATGTCTATGTAATGACCTAAATTTCCTTTTGGCATCTTTGTACAATACATAATAAAAATCACATGACTCCCTGGGCCGACCAGCACGACACCAATCTTTACGGAGATTTAACATCTCTTTATGCGCAGCGCGTAAATCATCCGTCCAGTACGGCTTCAGAAACGGCTTAAATTTCGATTTTGGAAAAAACTCATTTGAACTAGATACTAGCACATCACATAGTGTCTCGTATGCACAGTCAATATCATCTTTATTTAAGACCGCATTTTCCAGACTCCTTAACTTTTCATTTTCTAACAAGGAACTCCTATAGAGAGATAAGTCATTTCCATCCACTCTTTTCCAGTTAATCCCTGCAAAAGTACTGTCTACATTCACCGTATTTATCACAGGACCTTCCGGGGCTAACGTAACATTAAGTTTTGATATCACAGGTCGATGTCTAGACACATTTAAACAATTATCATCAACAATTTCTGTACCTAAAACATAGTCTAAGACTTCGACCGGTAAGCATATATAATCGATTAGTGATTGGTGTACATTGTCATATGCAACAAAGGAATAAGTAGCCCCTGTACAATTAGGCATAGTATTTACTGCTACAAGATTAGTGTCCCTTAAAAAGTTGCAAAATAATTGATCTCTACTGTTTGCACTAGTAAAATCGCCTTTTGAGTTAAAGTCACCCATGTAGATAACTGTACCTAATTCCGAATATATACCATAGGTCATGTAATTTGTTTACATATTCCCTGTAGACATTAATAGGATAGTTTGAACATGGTAAATATAATTGAAATATAAACATGAAATTGGAAGGATTGATTTGTAACTGTATACCAATAATACGATCATCATTGATATCGAGTGGCGTAATTAAGCTGTCCAAATCGCGGTGCCACATTAAAGCTACACCACCTTTTCCTACCTTCCGCTTACTAGGCATGTTCAAGTCAAAGTCACAAACAGCATGATATCTATACACGTTAGTTATTGAATCTAGAAAATGCATATTATTTTGTAGTAACCAATGTTCACTAATCCCGGCTACGCTGATATTTTTTCTCAACAAGGTGTCACACAAGTACGAAGCACTGGACATTATACCAGTAGCATTCCATGTTAACAGATTAATATTTGAACTTTCCATTTTCATAATTTTAATCCAATTCAGCCGACAACAACGGCAGAAACCTACTTCCATCTGAACTAGAATCACACATACTCTCATGAGACTGCACTGGGTTCCTAAGTCTCGGAGGACATTCTACATTCCGTCTGAAGTGACCTTGTTGACGATTGCGCAATCCTCGTGATAACCATACCTTACACGTGATTCCGAGAGGCCAGAAACCTGGTTTCAGTACCATGTCAGAATTTTCGTCTGCATATACATTTACACGTAAATAGCATTTGTCTTTTGAGTTGCGCATAGGAAATACACGTATTGCAGAAACCTTTGGGCCCCTGTCTGTAATGTAATTAGATACAGTGTTAATATCGAGATTTTTGTAGTACCCGCGTACAAAAAACTTTTTAGTGCGTATTTTTACATGATCACTAATAAACTCAACATCTTCAGCAACATTTTGTGTATCGTTATTTCTGTTTGTAATGCGTACAGGTATTGCTTGACTCTCGTATTGCTCGCGTGCTACAGCCTGCGAAGCCGACCAATGTAGGAACTTTGATTGGTTACAATGGCAACCGTTTGGAGCTGTGTAACTACCGGTATCATTCTCCTCGTCGCACACGTTTTCATGAGATTGTATATTGCACGACAAGGGTCTAGTCGATAAATTAGGAATCGGTGAATTCACTATCACAGAATTGTCATCGTTCACTACTGATAACATAGGCGACACATGGGTCGTGCCAACATCCGACGGCGATGTTATAACATCTCCCGGGGTGCAATTACTAGCTGTTGAGTGTATCGCATTGTTGATCTGTTGTGACGTCATGTGCATTGTGACGACATTATCATGCCTTCCTGATAAGAAATTTGTGATGTCTGTTATACCTGCACAGTCACCCTCAAGACAATGAGTTTTAGGCATTTTAACATTACCAAACATGTCTCCATTTTCAATATCACTATCGGACACCGTGACAAATGGTACATCGGCTGCCGTGTTCGATTTACGATTGTTATATTTATCACTATCTTCTGTATGGGCAATCTGTACCACGTGAATATCTTGACTGTCCAAAAAACATTCAAGTGACATTAGTCTCTGTTCTACGATACCTAATTGATTGCATAAGACATCATATTTTTTCACAGAAGCAACATCGCTCATACTATTCATAACCGTCTTTGAGCAGTTTAATACATCAGACTTAATGCCTCTGATAGTCTCAGTTATTGTATTGGTCTGTTCAGCTCTTAACTTGTCTGCAGCGTGTAAAGTTTGTTTAAACATAAGGACGTCTGCTTGCAGTATGGAAACGGTGTCCTTTAACAAGGCCAGTTCAATTTTACATTGGCAACTATGAACTGGTAACTGCGGATGCGATTTTGCGGTGACAGTATTTTCCAACTTTTTGATGATAAGGATGTGACATCGTATTTGTTCAATTACACTTCGTGTTCCACATCGACGTTCCAAGCAACTTTTTCACGTTATTCAAATAAAGGTCCAACACACTCTTTTTATTCAAATATTCATTTGAAGATTTCACAAATAGTACGCTGTTAAAATTTAAAAAAGCTTTCAACGTCTAGATTTTTTTGTAATTTTTCTTAAAGCGAACATTTGTGGAGTAAACGTTTGACGTCTTCTTGATGTTTTCGGCGGGATTGCGATATCAGTTATTTACAAAACTAAAATGGATTGAAAGAAAAACCTTCAAGCGTTGTAACAAAATTTAGATAATGATAATCGGTCAAAAAATGACAAAAAACGTAGCAATAAGCATACTAGTGACGGGTTGTTTCTGGTACGAATGTCGCTAGAGGGCGTGTCAAATGAAGTCTTGTGACGTCACATCAACGAAAACGTTACTTTGCAACGTAGGTTGATACGAAGTACACATGTACACATTTTCAAACAAATGTGACAACTATTAATTTCGGCGACGAAAGGTACTGGCCCACCTTAATTCAGTAAAATCTCAAAGATTGGCCAACTTGTATACTTGATATACAAATAATAGAGAAATACAATAAATAAGCTAAGCAAAGAAATAGAATATGTGAGAGACTTAATTTAATTGATGTAAACATATCGTTGCAGAATTTTGGAAATTGTTTTGATACCTGTAAATCTGTTCGCCCATAGTTTCTGATGAAAAACTATTTTCTTTGTATATAAAAACATAAAATGTAAAAGTCAATGTCAGAATCTGCATCACAAATGAAAATTACCATAGGAATTTGAGAACATTTATTTTAAATGTTCCTGGGTTTGGTAAGATTGGGCATATTTGGTTATAAAAATCGTTTGGTAGCGCATAATTTCAAAAGTACATAAACATTTTACAGGAATTTCTCTTAGGGCGAGCAGCTTTAAACAGTTAAATGTCTAAAAGCAATTGAAAAGAAAACGCAACTCCACCTAAGCACTAAAGCATTATTATACTCTACATCCCGTTGTTATTCCCCTTTACACGTACATAGTGAATTAAACTTCATGACGTTTAATTTTATTAAACACTTTGTTAGAAGTAACTGTTGCAAGACGACCGATACTACCTGTTAGTTGAGGTTTGAAAATACTTATAAACACCTGCTTTATGTCATTTGAATTTCGTGAATGTACATGCCCATACACTTTGATGTTCTAGTTTTTGACGTTTGTAAATGTCGTCTGCTGCTACAACGTTTTTGATTGGAACGCGCATCACTAGTAGCCAATCGCAAATCTCTTAACGAAACATATTAACGTGATTTTATGTCTGTGCAAAAAACTATGTTTATTTAGTATCAATTACCTTTCACATTCCAACTAGATACAAGTCAAATGTTTGAACGCCGCCAAATGGAGTAAGGGTTGCGATAATTAGTAATGTTGGATTAAATGTATGGTGATTCACCAAACCTAATCTTTTTGCACTCTAATTTTGTATATGGCTGACCATTTGTTAATGTTTAATGCTAAAAAAGATGATTCTACGTCAAGTCTATAGGCATTGTTTCCTCTGTATGGAAATTGGCTGCTGTCACATTATTGAATTATCAAATCATTGAAATAATATTTTTTTTTATTTTCGTAAATCTGAATTTGCTTCAATTTATATTATTCTTGTAGGAAAGAAAAATTATTTCCAATTAATTTGTTCCCACTATATCAATAAAGTTGATTCCGCTCCGTCGAGGTTTTGATCTCTGATCTCCCGCGTGCCAAGCGGAGATTCATAGCACTGCGCTATCCAGGCATTGAGTTCAGAACGTATATCTTCATTATTTACCAATACAGACGTTTGTTTCGGAATGGCCCTTACAAATTTATGTAAACAAACGAATTTAACTTCCCAGACACTTTAAATAAGAAGTGGACACATCATAAACTTGGTATTTTCGTAAAGTATATTCAAATATCTGTTAGAAAAAAATTGTCTGCATGTTCAAAAAATTTTCAAAGTCGGTTTAAAAGACTATCTTCAGCCGCTACCCGTCTGCAGAATCTCAGTCGTTCCGATGAATTTCTGAACTTTATAACGCCTGTAAACTATCAATCATTGGTCAAATTTTATCATATTTCTTTTATTTTATTTATCATTCAATATTCAATCAAAAACCATCAAGTGTCCTTACATAGAAGAAAATTGTTAAACGTGGCTAGCTTTGTAAACGGACTTGTGTCGATTTCCAACGCGCAATACATAGTTCCCACATCGACAATATTTACCTCCCTTGTTCTGAATTGGCAGCCATTTTGTATGGCAATTTCCCTTAAAGTTAATAGGGAACAATCTACTTAACAATTACAAACTACTCAGATTTATAAACATAATTAATATATGATGCTGATATGGGCAGATGACTCAGCAGGTTCAAGAAAATGTGGTTGTCACACATAAATTATCTTGGTATTTTCTTAATTATCACATAATTGAGAAAAATTCCTATAAATGCTTTATCAGTTTTGCCATTCAAAATGGCTGCCAATTCAGAACAAGGGAGGTAAATATTGTCGATGTGGGAACTATGTATAGCGCGCTTACCGTAATTCTGATATGGCGGTTCATTTGCATAATTTATTCATAAACGCATACTAAAAATAACATCGTAGTCATTCGTTTAAAATCGGCTATTTCCGTAAAATTTAGACTGGTTCGCGATCTCAAATCAAAAGACCGCTTGTTACAAAGACACACTGTGAAAACATTCTACAGTCTAAAAGTAGTTACGTCACCCCATGGAAATTTTACTTACTGCATTCCAATATACACACCGCCTCCTGGCGGCGTGTAATGAGAAGAATGTCGGATGTTTAAGCAAATGAGTTGCCGGTATAAAATTTCCAGTACATGCATCAATGCGTTCAACAAAAATAGAATGTGCTATTTTCTCACTTATAATATCAATGATATAAAACGTGTTTATGTCGCATAACAATGCTATAATTGAAGCCGAATTACATGTAGATGCTACAAAATATATTGAATGTTACTGTGCTTAGTATTTGAATTATTCTAGGGCTCGTCATGCTAATGTAATTAACACTGTCGCCCTTAGCCGGGGCAAGTAGACAGGAAGTTTATACCACGGACAGAGGCTAAAACCCGGACAGAGGCTCAAACCCGGACAGAGGCTCAAACCCGGCAGGCCAACTATTCGTGGGCTAACTTTACATTCATGCAACAAAGAGGTGCTATATTTTTATACATTAAATGTGTGACCAGTGTCTTGTCCCCTTACTTTCAACATGTAAACAGAATCTATAAACAAATGTATAAACATTACACTAGACTTAAAGTGGTGGTGCTCGACATTTTTGTTGGAAGGAAAAGAATCCCAAGCCGACCTTATACACAGTTTGTCGTACAATCATATTAATTGCATCGGAAACTTCATTCTGACTGGTTACTATCTAAGCAACTGAAATCACAATTTTGTGACTTTCCGTATGTGTAACTGACTAGTCAAACACAAGATGACTTCTTCTAACGCAAACTGTTTTACAAATGCATAAAATGTTAACAACCTGTCAAACATTATAAATATCTTTAAAAATATGGGACAACGGAATGAATATATTATGTCTGATATTTGATTTACAATTATAATTGTGTGGATAAAACCATATCCAACCAGGAAGTTTGAGAAGGTAGACCCACAACTTCATGTATTTGTGGAGCCGCCGTGGCGCAATGGTAGCGCGTTCGCCTCAGGATCGAAGGGCCCCGGGTTCGATCCCTACCATCGCCATGTCGGTAGTGTCCTTAGGCAAGACACTATTTCCACATTGCCTCTCTCTCTTCGAGGTTGATTCCATCTGGAATGAGTCGCGAGAGCGATTAATATAAGTTGTAAGAACTTGTTTCGCAATCGAGAATAAATAAATTAGTATAAACTAAACTATGTATTTGTTTGAAAAGCAAAATTATAGAGCGTTGTTAAGATCGTTTATTATCCTGGCCGACCATGGGATTTCTACCTTGGTGAACTTGCCAAGACCCCAGTAGGACTCCCATGTTAACTGGTAAAATTAAGGGAGTTTTGTTTAACTTGACTGCAATATCCAGTCAGTTTTGTCCAAAGATCATGATTTTTAGCCAAATTGTGTAAAATGCCAGTAGCCAAAAGATATGTGTGCGAGCTTCCAGACCAGATACGCGCTGCCAGCGTACGTGCTTAAACCACTTTGCCTCGTGGTTTCCTTTTTTGTTTTATAACGCATTTACTTGTAAAAAGGGCCTAGTTCAATAAACCAGTTGACTTATTGAAACTTTCTAAACAACATTTGAAATATAAAGATTTTTGTAAATGCTGACATTTGTGACAATTATTAAAGAAAAATGTACAATATTATCCCTATTGTTTAATGTATCTGATATAGATCCCAATCAAGTGGCCGTTGTTATCATATATTCTTATGTATTTGTTTTCTAAAAATGTACTAATAAACGAAAATCTATGTGTTACATAAGTTTATGTTACTGAACAATTTACACACACGCCAGAAAGGTGGCTATATGTGAAAAGGTTAGTGTGTTTGGCAACCGATTGTCAACTTCATGCTTGCCGGACCCTATTCATTGTTCAACCATACCCTGTAATTCGTGTTTTCATACATTCTTTCTTTCTAATTTTCGTACAATCCCTCTGTTCGTTCAATTTCTTTCACCGTCTTTTTGTATATTGTTTTCTCATATATACATATTCTACTTTTGTTAGTATAGTAATCACAATTTGTTCAATATGAGTGTTATATCCTAAGAAATATACATGTATAGCTTATCTGCTCGTCTTTCTCTCTGATATCATACCATTACTCTTTTTTTTTTTTTGGTGTTTTTTTGGTATTTTTTAGTATTTTGTTTTGTCTTTTGTTAGTTGGTCATAGACTACACACTTTCTATATACACTATCTTACTATACACAAACATCCCTTCACCATCTTTCATTTTATTCATTCATCATTCTTTTTTCTTCTCTCATTCATTGAGTTTTATGTCACGGCCTAAACTTTGTTTCGGTATTTTGTTATACCTTACCTGTTTTATTTTGCATAAGCTTTGTAATATTCTGTTACTAACGTTTATAATCGAACACCGGTAACGTAAGTTTTGTTCGAAAGGTATATTTTAATTTTCTTTGATCTATTTGTTAATAAGAAGTTTCAGACTGTGTCTTAAATTTGCGTCATACTGTGATTGAAGTACTCTTCGGAGTTTCTGTTTTATAGTACATTTAGCCAGTGACGTGCTTTCAGTCGGTAAAAGACTCTTGTATACTTACATTCATTCAAGTAAATCTCTTTTTACAGTGGTTTCGGACTATTCTACTATATGATATATGATTTTGTTTATTTAGAGTACATTTAAACAAGGTTCTACTGTATTTTCATCAAGGTCACGTGATGCTCAAAATAGATCCCAGTTTGATTCAAATTTGGTTGTTTTAGTCGATTTGCTGTTTAACGGTAAACGCTGAAATCTGATTGGTTTATTTACTATCCCAGTTGTTCATAGAGACCAAGCATGGCAACCACTGAGTTACGGAGGTTAGAATTTGATGTTTTTGGAATTACAAATTCCGTGTTTTGTTGATTATGTCACAATCACTTGTCCGATTTTTATGAAATAATGACTGTACAAAACCATCTGTGTCACAGACTAGGGTTTTTACACTTCACTAACCCCGGGCGATTATAAAGCTTATACTGTATTATCGTGAAGATCTCCAATAGATCCCAGCAGTAATTTATACAATTTACACACGCAAAGCCATCCAGAAGAAGGTATCAAATAGTTTCATTTGATATTTCAGGTCGACTGAGCATCTTTTTTCCCATTTGTTTGTCAAAATCCAATCTTAAAAATCCCGAAAAGTAGTTCATCTCTATTCTATTCATTAAATTTTAGCTCTAGTGTCTTTTTATGAGATACAGTTTATAAAAAAGATATGATATACGTAACATAGACATCGGTCTATATATTAAGATAGTATGAGATTACATGTACAATGAGATAGATTTCAGAGCATACATAATTTTTTATACTCAGTTGTTACACCTGACCTCATATCGGGAATTTTACGTAGAAGTTATCTCAGGAGCGAAGACCCTTTGTAAACAGAAATGTGTTTGTTGTCCAGAGGCGTTCTCTTCGAGCGGTCTAAATGCAACTGGAACGAAATTTTTTATTTGTATGAACGTTTTAATTATGTAAACATAAAGGTGAACTTGACATGTTTTTGTAATACAGGAAGATATACTTTCTATGTAAGTGACTCACTTCATCAAAGATTGTTTACTTCCGCATTCATTTCAGTAGTGAATATACTACTTTAAATACAATTTCGTGTGTCAGAGCTTCTGTAAATAAATGAGTCAAAATAGGTCTAGTGATCCCTTTGCTGGAGATGTAAAAACTGATCAAGGGTCGTATATTACTGTTGCATACGGGCGCAAATAAAGTAATAGAAACGCAATTCAAATGTACTTCGGTCGGCAAATATCACAGGCTTAATGGTTCTCCAGGTATTGAACATAATATATCTGACCTTGACCTTTGACCCAGTGATCTAAATATCAATATATAGCACATATTAATTAAGAGCAAACACTGTTCATGTAGTCTGAGGGTCTAATGTTCAATGGTTATGGAGTTATTGATTATAAAATGTTTAACCTTGTAATAACATAGATTTGGGCAATTTTGATCCCTGGCGCATAATGTGAACCCGTTTCGTATAGGACGACCCAAAAATACTATATGCTCTGTACTTAACAGTTTCAGACAAGAAGATTTTTAAAATTGCTCATATAGCTCTAACATTTGAACAATCTTGATGAAGGGCACATTCTTGTAACGTTTAGTTGAAATTAGTCAAGTATTTTTTTCACGAGAAGATTTGAACGGACGGCGGACTCAGGACGATAGCTCACGCTGAGCACAAATGTTCATATTGACTTAAACGTAAATAGGTGAATGTTTTGAAGTAATGGTTTTAAAGTAATTTTGAATTGATTATGATTTGTATGCCATGAGTTGTACGTTTAACTAGATTGTCGCTGAAAGTGACTCATACCCTCTGTCAATGCACTCTTGATTCAAATAACAGCAATTTTTTACTATCTTTGGGAAGTGTCCGGATCCATATAGTTAAACTGTGAATTTTAGGTAACATCCATGTATATAATTATTTCTATTTATTTTACTATGCTCGCACTTGAAAGCATTTACCCATGTAGCAATGCTTCTGCATCTGTCTTCTGAAGATTTATAAAGATTTTATTAAATAATTCTGCTGCGGTTAAAAATTCAGGTAATAAAAACTGTCGAATATGTTTACCAAAATGTAACACAAGGGCGTGTATTTTAACCCGAGGGGCATGATGTGAACAGACTTGGTAAAGAGTCTCTAGACTTTAGTCATACAAATGTCTCAGCTTTGTGCCCTGTGGTTATGAACAAGAAGATTTTCCTATTTAAGTTTATGTAAAATGGACCAACCGGGCTTTGCCAACTTCAATCTCACGTGTATGACTGTTACAAACTTGAAAGAAGCCCAGTAGACAATGCAACACATTTTAAGGTTCTCCTACTGTAAAACACTTAAATTTCGCGACACCGAAATTTCGCGATTTTTGTCTAATTTTGAAGTTTTTATTAATTCGCGTATTTTTGAATTCGCGAAGTTCAACATCCTGAAAATCGGAAGTGACGTCTTCATTGAATAACCTTGGTTTTTAACTTAGTATACATGTGCGTCGTACAAATAAACCCAAAGCCCAAATTGTCGTTCCCTGTCCAGAAAGTATAATGCTACTAGTGTGTTTGTTTGTTGAATTAATCACTCGTATTTCATATCACTTGCCTGACATGCGCAAACTATAACAGTTTTGTAATTGAATGATTAAAGTTCAGGTAAGCCAACAACCAAAGATGTGCAAACAAATTTTAATTCACACGGTTTACAAATTATTGTCAAACAAACAAAGAGATCAGCTTGTGAAAAATATATTGACACCTGTCATTCATAATTGTTTTAACACTTCTGTGTTAACAGACGGTCTCAAGCGTCTACCTGACAATGATCAATGTACAACATGTTGTTTATTTACGTTTTCGAACAAACCGAAAAGGGTGACACATTTTCCTTGAATACGACAAGGTACGGTCAGTTAACTTCATAACATACAAAAGGTGCGTTTGTAAGTACCAAAAATTCGGAATAAATTTAATTCGGATAAGGAATTTTTCACGACATTCTTGAATTCGCGAGGTAGTAAAATCGCGAATATTAGCGAAAATTAAACGATCGCGAATAAAACCTGTTTTCAGTATATAAGTTTATCAAACCGGTTATCAAGCTTTAGTTGTAATTGGCTCAAAGAATTTAATGATCGCTCATTCTAATATCCACCCCTGCCCCGATCATATGCCCCACCTCTCAGAGATGAGGATGGTGATATTTTTTTAATTCTTATTTTTTTCTGAAAAGGTTAGTCAGAATTTGATTTTGTTAAGCACACATAATCAACTTTGTACTCTCCTACAACCGGAAATTAGAAACTGGATTTGTACAAAAATGAGGCCCTAAAGGGGATGTAGTGGTTCCTTACATTAGTATTCTTTATAGAAGCTCTTGTTGTCGGAAACTAGTACTGCTGATTTCATTTAACTTACAACCACTAAGTTCTTTACGATTGTTACTTGAAGACAAAAGATATCCCCTCGGATATGAGGCCCAAGTGTGATGGTGAAACTGTCTGAAACAGACAAACGATAACACTTTCCAGTTGTTCTTTTTCAGTTATTTGCTTCATTCGGCGATGGATATAAATTCATTGAATTTGCTTGTACAAACAAGTGACCAAATCGGCGAGGACAATTTTGACACCAAGGGCATGATTTGAACAAACATGGTTGATGACCTCTAGACAATGCTATGTAAAAAAAAACATTGAAGCTGTCCTGTTTTGGATTAGAAGATTTTTTTTTATTTAGTCCATGAAAAGAAGTGACCACGCAAGCGGGGGAAATTTTGATCCAAGGGCCATGATTTCAACAAATGTGGCAGAGAGCTACTAGACACTGCAATACACCAAAAATCTAAACACATGTATCAGTATCATTCCTTCCAGACTTGCATGTTCAGCATCTAATTACCAATTTATTTTGTGACTCTATCTTAATTAGGTACTGACATATTCATTTTCCTGTTTATATTGTACGAAATTACACAAAATCAGGCTTTGTGCAAATTTGTACTCTGTAAGGTGTGAAATGTAGTATTTATCTTTAAATTTTCTATAAAGGAAGTAAAAAAACTGTGAATGAAAATCATGGGATAAGTCGAAAGTGAGAAGAAATGATTAAGGAGGTGGATAAATAGTCTTTTAATTCCAAAGGGTTCATAGATACATGTATAAAATATCAGAAACGTAAAAAGCCCCTAGTCAGCTCAAGTTTAAAAATAGTCTGCTGGGTGGCTGTTGTGATTCATTCAATCTTGTGCTATTGTTTCACTGACAGGTAGTTTATAAGTATCAAGTTACAGCTGCACGCAACAAATCCTTGCCGGTATACCAGCGAGACTTGCCCCTATAGGTTCAGTGGTTAAATCAAATACAACCGGAAGAAATGTAATGGGTTTACTAGTAATTAATTTTACAAAGAACTGACCGAAAACAATCATTGTGCAAACATTCCTTCTTGGAATGAGATTTTCTGTCCTTAGTTAAGAATAACTTAAGACAGATTATGAAATACCTTTGATAGACAAATGATATTTTAGCAAATTGAACAAATCGTTTATTTTCGTCCACGTTTCGTTATCAACCTTCAGGAGAGAACTACAAATATTTGTTGTGATAAATCCTAGTTTGAGTTTGAGTCAGCAACGACGTCAACAGGTTAAATTATAGAAAAGGCTTGAGATAACTCTTGAGGACACATTATGTTTTCAATCATCATTAAAGTATGTTAGAATATTTGACCCAATTATATATTGTCAAAGTGGCAACATAGACAGATGCTATACCTTGAACTTAATTTGACATGACTCTATGCCTTGAATTTTATATATTGAATATTACTTGTATTTGCTGATTCATTTTCTTGCTTGAATCTGTATTTCCGTTTGTTTACCCAAGGTTATCAACGACTTTGCAAAACAACAAACCCTTGTTTGCATAATAAGCTGCGAATGCATTTTTTTGGACATATGCATATTCTGAGCTTGAAGAGTTTAATTTGTTCTTTATAAGAGGGAATAAACAAAACATACTATGGTTTTATGTTTAGACGAATTGTATTTTGAACATTAGATCTATCGTCCGGTGAACTAGCTATAACCACTGATCTAGGATATTGTGCTTTTAAAAAGTTTTCTCCAAATGTATATTTAAAATTTATTGGAAGTAATTGTAAGTCTTAAAAATCGCCTTAGTATTATCCTAGGATCTTAATTCAATATATTTGTGTGTATGTATATATCAAAGCCGTATTATACTTCCGCAAACTACCGTGTTATTTAAGAGAAATGCATTACCTTGAAAGTAATAGATACAAACGTATCTACGGAAGCGTATAATGGTCGACAGTTACTGTTTATATCAACTAGACATGTGTGTGGTAATATGTTGACTTTGCTTGATAATATTTACAATTGTGCGTTATGTCATGATAAAATAAAACAATTGATTAAAAACAGAGCTGTTTGTTTTCGTAACACGTTAGACGTCAAAAAGCAATCACAATATAATATCTTGCTAAAACTATTACTAAACAAACTTTTTCCCGAATACGACACATATTATTTGGCAAATCAAGTTCTTATCTGACGTATTTTTCTCGCGCAAAGCTGAAACCGAAAACAATCATTTACTCTACAGCCCTCGGCTATAATGAATTACAAGAGGGCCAAGATGGTCCTATATCGCTATCCTGTCCCAAAGACAAAAAGTAAGTCTAAAGTCATGATCAATGCCAACCGCTGACATTTTTTTAAAATCTCTTTACGAAACGGTAAACACATTCCAAACGTAGTATTAAAATCAATGTACAAAGTGACCTAACTTTTTACCAGATGTTACGCAGTTTCGGTCTTGACTAAAGTTCACCAAGACAAACTTTCTTTCAATATGACTGATGCCGGTGTGTCAAATGTGGCATCTAGAGTTCGTAGATGTTTCTATTATTTTACCTGGTGTCCTACTTTTTGACCCCACGAATCCCAGTTTAAAACTAAACATAGAGTTCATCAAAACAAACATTCTGATTAATTTTCAAGATGATTTGATTCAAAATGTAAATTCTAGAATGTTGATGTTCTATGAGTTCACCTTGTGATCTAGATTTTATGATGTGACCAAATTTCAAACTTGACATAGCATTTATCAAGACATCCAGGGTGATTGGGTGCAAATTTGGCTTCTGGAGTTATCACGAGGTTTTTCTATTTTTTTACCTGGTATCCTAGGTTTTGATCACACGTAATATAGTTTCTTTCTTGTCCTATATTTTATCAAGACAAACATTCTAACCAATTTTACGGTTTGGTTGGGTACAAATGTGGTTTCTACAATATTTGGAATATTTTTTATTATTTGACATGGTCTATGATTTGACCCCGCGTGACCTGGTTTCAACTTTTGGTCGAGGGATCATCAAGAAAAATATTCTGACCAATTTTATTGACGATTTTTCTTATAGAATGTTCAGACGGTAAGTGTGGACAGACAGACAGACAGGCAAGCAGGCTAGGGTGAGCTCAAAAGAGAACATTTACACCAGCTATCTACTCTAGTTTCACCGATGTCGGAGCTAAATATTAACTCATTTTCAGTAATAAATTATCTTACACAAGCAAGATAAATCTTTCATGCAATAACTATACCGTTCAAAATGATTTTACTTGCTGATTCTTAAGGAACGAATGCTACAATTATCATGCAATATTTCTATTACTATCTTGCATTTTCCCGTAAGATTTCAAACATGATGCGATATTTTCGCATCAAATCTACATAAATATCTAGCAACTGGCGACCATTATACGCTTCCGTACGTATCATAGGAGTTTTACCTGGTTCTACTCCAGTGTGTTCTAATGTATTAAAAGGAAACATATTATACAGACATTTACATTATATAAACGACTTAAGTCAATTTTGCACAAACGTTTACAGTTATAAACATCATAAATATTAAATCGTTGGATGTGTTAATTCTGTCTAGAACCTGTTCATCGAAAATGGATCTTTGTTGCATTATGTGTTCAAGCGTTTATTTTCAAGTATTTAAGAGAAGATCGAAATAACGTAATCACATGTGAATTTACAGGTAAGTCCAAGTTTTATTTTTTAATAGATGCAAATAATGTTTGATATATATGTATAACCAATGGTTATTATAGTTCAAAGTATATACGCGCGTATCATAAGTGTTATGCATTACAATCTGTTTCCCAACATATGTAGTACTCATTTAATGAACAAGAAATAAAACATATTAAATTAAATAATTAATCTTGATTTGCAACCAATCTGTTTCATGTGTTTAAAGCAAATTGTATGGTAAAATAGTTATGCTGTACATCTAGTGAAAGGATGACCATAAATCTGTGATATTGACGGGATGTACACTTGTATTTTAGAGTTTCGTTGGTACAGGATAAACCATAATATCAACTTTCCTGAAGATATTAGTTTGTTTAAGTATTGCGGGGAAAGTGCGTCCCAGCTTTTTTATCATGTCTTGTGTATAACTCTTATACATGGGACCTCGGCAATGTAGCAGGTAGTTTTAGAACGAAATGTGATCACGTGATCGTATTGGCTAATTTCACTGTCAATCTAGTGTTTTGCATGACATGGTATACGTATAGACCTGATTCGTATCTTGTAAAAGCACATTTTCTTCCGATTAAAAAGTATTTTAGTTCACCCTTGTCTGTTGTTCATATTATTTTAGAACATTGTCTCATTTTCTTTGTAACGCGTCTAATAAACTCTTCTGTCTTTTCATTTTTTCTTTCAAAACTTGTAGTTATGTTGCCATTAATAAATACTCTATTTACACATGCAATGGATATTTTCAATAATAATTTATACTTTTCCCAAAGCAATGCTTGGACTCCATGGACCAAACTATATGCGAAGCCTGAATAGAATTACTTGTTTCAATCTTCCAGTAGATGGTTGTCATCTTTCTGCGTGTTGGCATTTGAAAGACTCCTAATCACCGTGCACTTTTCTTCATACGTGACTCTATTGAGCGGCTGGTCGCCTTTAGCTCCTTGTTTTGCCAACTGGTCTGTCATCTTTTTGTCATGAACACCACCTTTTGCAGGCATCCATTGAAGGTACACTTTCCGCTTCTCACTGAGCCTGTCAATTTCGAAAAAGTCTGATAGTCTGATAGAAAATGTGTAAGAATGACTACCTGATGAAAGTTATCTTGTTTTCGATGCCTGTATGATGGTTTCTGCGACTGCCTTGTAGTTGGTACAATGCTTTGTCTGTTGGTATGCTTTCTCTGACCCACCAGCTTTGTACATGATGAAAATACCAGCATCACCATTTTGTATAGCAGCTGTAACAGAACCGTCTGTGTACACATCGGTCCATGCCTCTGATGCATTATCTTCTGAGACCACGGCACGAATCATGGCCATTTTAATTTTCAATTTTCCACACCCAGTTGGAAACCAACTACTGTATTGCAGATACTGATGTTTGACATATCATACCTCCATGGCTCTTGCAGTCCCGATTGGTCAAAAGGAGTAGTCGGTTGTCCAAAATAAGCAGAGTTTGCTTTTTTTCAGCTTCTTAGAATCATTGACAAGGCTCCCTCGTTTCAGACGATTCTTTGAGGGGTCCCAAGCTTTGTTTTCAGGGGGTGGTCTTGTAAGAACTGATAATTGCTTGCAAGCATAAGTGCGTTTACATCCGTTATTTTATTTGGCGAAGGAGTGGTAGTGACTTCCTGCATTACCCGTAACTGGAGATGCACGCATACAGTAATTATTCTTAAATCCTGGTTCTGGATTTTATCCCGGTTTTGCGACAATTTAACACCATGTACACAATCGATACAATGTCAAAATTACACAAGATGTTCCCCTGGACTTACCTCCATATTATAAACAAGCGCCAGTCTTAACATTTCATGAAAGCCACAGAGACGTAAGTACGGCCTACATTCTGGTATATGTAGTAGTATATTACGTTAGCAATTATAGACGTGCTAACTTAGTGTAAATCAAAATGACACTTGAAAACCAAAGCAGCATTGTTACAAAACA
Organism: Saxidomus purpurata; assembly: GCA_022818135.1. Classification (NCBI taxonomy): domain Eukaryota; kingdom Metazoa; phylum Mollusca; class Bivalvia; order Venerida; family Veneridae; genus Saxidomus; species Saxidomus purpurata. The sequence goes on along the minus strand of JAFMSR010000138.1, from coordinate 54,686 downwards.
GAGTCTAGTGCAGGCGGTCTTCCATTAAACCGAAAAAGTCTAAAGTAATAAAGTACTTCTTCCAAATAAATGCGAAGCCTTCCATGTTTCTGATATTAAATACTTACTTGCCTACGATAAATGACTGTATGAAACAGTGACTTATCACAGGCATTATGTAAATTAATTTTGGAAAAACCATACGTCTCCAAAGATAAAACATATAAAGACAGTATTAAAAAACCTTTGAAACTTTTAACATTATAAAAATGTAATATATGTTTGATATTTACTGTCTGTAGCGATGCACCCTTGCTGCACGTGTGGAAATGTCGTTATATACAATATCTATATTTGTTTTAATTGTTTAAAAATCATTTCCTGTGTCACGAAACAGAAAGAAGAATATAAAAAACATACGTTTATAGTATTTCATACATAAAGTTTTCCTTACTTCCGTAAAACGATACGAAAGTGTCTTTTCAAACTGGATGATAGATGATACTAAATAGGCGTTTATAAACTTATACAATGCTTTATACATTTTACGCACGCAATTCTACATGGTCGAGGGTACGCGATAGCATTGACAAACAGCCATTCATAATGATCGTATTGCGTTTTTATCATTACAGAAGATCACCTCAATGCGAGTTTGTTACCTTAGGTCGTATATTGTGTTCAATCAAGGGTAAGACCGCCTGAGTAATTTAAAATTTTATACAATAATAAATCGTAAAACATTTTTCGTTTCTTCTTGACAACATTTAGATCCGTGGATCTTCTTTTTGGGTCTACGTCAAAGGAAACACGATTTACTTCCCTTCAATCGGTATTGAAACAATCACTTACTGTAGCAAATGTACCATTGTATACCAATAGTAATGTTGGAAGCATTTTTAATGGTCCTTTCATACAATATATTCATAGGACATATGTCATTATTTAGTGTCCTTCTCACATTTCAATCCACTAATTTAAACTGGAATATCAAAGCAAAGCAGATATGTATTCTCTTGTTCTTTTTGTCATATGTATAACTAAATCAAGATATGCTTATTTCAATTTGTAAACTTTGTTGTCTCCCTTTAAATGTAAAATCTTCATTTGATAAAAATACTCTGTTTTAAAGACGTTGTGTCACCATTTGCTAAAGCTGCACGAGTTTTCAAAATTGGTTGCGTCGTTGTCGACATTGGAAATGTGACCGTTTTTGTCTAATGTTCAAATGTACTGATTATCTCAAACTCACAAACTCTCACTTGAGAAGAAACACAAGGAATTTATTTGTATATATCCCGCTTTTGTGATAGTGTTTAATAACTGTGCAAAATCACATAGATAAGTGTTACATATGTATCTGGTATATAATTACGATTGCGCTTGAGTGCCTCTAAAATACCCTTTTCATATATCTCGCGTTTTCTTTCTATAATTGTTTGGCTACTACAATATATCCATGTGCCTCAATAATCCCAAATCGTATTATGGTTACGCTCAATAGGCTGGGTAGTTCAAAAGACTAATGACAACTATTGTTCTTAATTACAAAACATTAAGAGTATCATAAACCAATGAATGACGAAACTGCTTAACTAACTGTAATCATCTTGATAGAAAAGCTGGGATGCTGAAAAACCAGGGCTGGACTCGTGGGTTGGGCTGGGCTGGGCTCGTAGACTGGACCCAAGGCCATGGACCCGTAGTCTCAATGCCATTAATTCCCAGACGATAGGGTCATAACCTCGTGGTCATAAGGTTAAAGAGGCATTAGAGGCTGGAATGACATTTCAGTAGCAGGCAGTAATGACTGTAAGTGATATCTGCATCATTTACTCAATGGAGTCATTATAATATCTTATTCAACATGTGCTATTAGTAAGCAATATAGGTACATTTTGTGATGATTTACATACTGTTTTTTTTCATATAAGATCAATGGTTTTAAAATTGTACAAATAATTATTAGGTTTTAAAACATTGATCTTCAAAAAGAACTTGCCATTTGACAAAAGACAGACCAATCCCAAAGTGCACCGTGACTCCAGTATACCCCCTTTCAAACTTCCTTTGCAGAGTGGGTGTGGGGGTATAATAAGTTTGGTCTTGGAAACATTGAAATACGTTTATGAACTTTTAGATAGCATTTCTCCCAATTCAATGAATGTAATTTAACCATGACAGTGGTTTGAACTGGCTGTTGGGGATAAGAAAATAATATCCTGTTCACTTTTGAAAAGTAAGGTCGTTAAACCGATGATTCAATTAAGTTATGTATTTTAAATCATTATTTAAAAACCTAAACGTATCCTACCTTATGTAGCTGCAAAGTAATGCATATGTGTACACTTTACATACGAACTTACGTGCCTACCTACCAAAGTTACCTTTATATACCATTTTAATAATGTTTAAAAACTATAATGTCTGCAATATTACACTTAAGACATCACATATTCAATCTAAAAGTGTATTGCTACAAAATCTGTAAACGTTGACCCTTCTCCGAACCCTATAGTAAGGATTGTTTATACATTGTCAACTTATCAAAATTATGCCCTCCCTTAATAGCCATTATCATCAATTGGTGAGAGGTTATTCCGGAACAAAGTTGTGTCCTTGAAACTCTCACCTTAAATTCCAGGGAGTCCATTAACCTTGGGTCCAGCTGGACCCAGTCCACGAGCCCAGCCCACGAGCCCAGCCCTGGTTTTTCAGCATGCCAGAAAAGCTTGGGGTTCGTTTAGTTTATAGTGTTTATTCACGTTAAGTAGTCTATATGTATACATCGCACACGGTATTTGACCCCTCGTGACTGCTTTGTCATTTATACAAAGGCCAAAATACCGTGTTCGGATAATACTCCAAAGGAATATTTGAAATATAATGTTTGTTTCTCGAATGCATTGTTAAAATTAAAATTGCACATCGTTAAATAGGATGTTATGAATAGTTCATGTTGGACTTTTTATTCTTGCATACCCCCGGGGAAAGTACTGGCGGATCCCAGCACGCAGATAGAAGCGATCAGCCTATACTTTCCCTAGGGAAAGTACATCTCGGCCTTACTTGACATCATCCGAACTACTTTCGTGTATTCAACTCGTACCTGGAACACTTTATTTCCGAGATACGTTTCACGGCGGTTTATATGTGAAAGATAGTAATGTTTTTCGTAAATGTCAACTAAGGTCTTATAAGAAAGCACACACTAATATTTTTCAAGTAAATGTAACAGGAATTTCATTTTCAGGAATGGTTCGAATTTTCAGGGTACGCATCAACGGTTCAAATTACGAAAATTGTTGGTAACGAATATCCATGAAGTTATGAGGCGAGAGTTGATTCCGAAAAAAAAATGGTGCTTTTTATGGTGTCACAATCAAGAGCGTCAAAGAGTATCAAGAATTTAAAAATGTCTAGTTAAGGTGTGGATTGTTCAAACACACAGCTTTACAAATACAAACTGTACTCCTAATTGCCAACATCACTGATTTTATTCAAATTTCCTTTAAATGTATAGATTTATAGAACATTATATCACCTTGAATACCGTAGTTACTTGAAATAGTAAATTTAGATTGTTCAGTTTCGGGTCATCAGCGTGTAAATATATATACTATGAATCAACCCTCTGTGTCTGCTACAATTCTTTACTTGTTATGGAAAGGCAGTAGGATACTTGTATCACAGAGGTTATAAAATGGATTTTTTAACTGAATATTACAAACAAATCCGGTTTTTAAGTTCAAAATACAGAGAAATGTTTAACTTAATTTGTAAAAACAATCACAATGAATTTAAAACTAATAAGCCTAACGATTCTGCACAGGCTTGCAAACAACTCAATATGATTTTGGAAAATCATTTTAAACTTTAAAAACTTATCTTACTTTTTGTTTTCCTTTTACTTAAAAATAAATGTTAGATAGTTTTGACCTATTGAAATATGACATGAATTTAAGTTCCTCTTCTTTCAGGCGGAAAATCGCAATATAATAAATTGTACATGTATTAATCAGTATCATTCTTAATACAATGAAATCTCTTCTTATTCTTTGACATGCCCCATTAAAGGGGGACTGAAATGACTTGAATGTGAAAGACGGCTCTGTCAATGTTTTCTTCATTCCTTCTGCGTTTTGCATTATTGCACTAGAATTACATTTGTATATGCGGAAGCTTTTTTGTAGTATTTACTTTACAAACATGTCTTCAAGTCGTGAAAATCTCATTCAAATGCATAACAGTGTCAACTCGATGTATCCAACTTAGCAAAGCACATGGTAATTGTCTTAAATGTCATCCGGTCCCTTTTAGATGAGAAATACTAACGAGGTAACGGATTTAGTATGTGGTCTCTATTATAAATAAGCTATCAAATATCTTTGTACATGAGGTCATACCAGGATTGTTGCATGTGACCTCATTCTACAAAACCAAGAGAAAGTTTGTATAAGTGACATTCATGCCAATGAGTAAAGTTCTAGCATTAGCAATACAGTGTCTGAAAACATATTTTAATTTATCAAATAACAAAAAAAAACGTAAATAACTTCAATTTACCTACAAAATATTATAAGTTTACCGAGTATATATTTTTATGATTAAAAAGGTAAAGGTTTGGCTGAAAGCTTTCTTATGTGAGTGTAAAACCTCTTTTATATTTTACGTTATTATCTAAAAATTAGAAAGGAAGTGGTCATTTTTTTCTGAGCTTACATACTTGTTTTGTGTTGTCAACTCATTGAATAGAAAAGAATATTGATTAACAGATCAACTGTAACATTGGCTTAACATTGTATTAGGGAGATGGATAGCTAATTAACAAACAAAATTTGTTTATTCTCAAAGACATAATAGGAACACCTTACTTTGCAAGTTTTACAAGTTTAATCGCTTTTGTTTTCGATTTCGGATTTAGACTTGTTGGCCCAGGCGCTAAAGACTGAATAATTCATTACACAAAAAGTATTATTTATGTTTTAAATAGTATTGGCGTAAGAGGTACATTGTACCTAGTCATAAAGTACGTTTCTGTTCATCTAGCGGGGCTCCTTAGTACTCGATATTTTTCATCAAATATGACACGTGTGAACAGTAATGTAATTTATAAAACAGCCAGGTATTTTGGCGTAGTGAAGAAACTATTTCTTCCAATTTTATCCTCCGCTCCTTATCACATATGGAATAAAGAATCAAAAATACGCTTACCAAATTCAGTACATCCCAGTAAAATCCATTAAACGAAGTCTTGATACATCCTATTGAAATAATACTAAATACGCGTATTCTGTCACAATTCGTCAATGACATTCTTTCTTTACTATAATGTATTAGCCGTTAACAGTAAACTTCACGAGTTTCACGTGAATATAGATTAAAGGTGTCGGTTTGAGATAAGTATAATTCATCAGATAGCATATTCGGATAACCTTTTCCTTTCTGGTAGCGACCCACCCACTTTTATAAGAATACAAAAATCCAGCCATACCTTTTTGTTTTCTTTAATTTTAAGTATAGTATTTATTGCTATACATACACCCTATAATTATGACCTAAAACAAATGATCTGTTTATTTTTCTTACTTTTTCTTCTTTTTGTGACTAAGTTAAAACTTTTATATATATTATTGCCGTTTTCCATTTACTCATTGCTTACTTTTGTATGTATATGTATGTATGTACGTCTGTATGTGTGTGTGGGGGGGGTGCGTGCGTGCGTGCGTGCGTGCGTGCGTGCGTGCGTGCGTGCGTGCGTGCGTGCGTGCGTGCGTGCGTGCGTGCGTGCGTATGTATGTATGTATGTATGTATGTTGTGCTGATGCAGCCCATAGTTTGTGGGACTCATAGCTTTGTTTGAAAATAAAAAAAAAAAATAAACTTTGGAAACATTTGAAAAGGAAATTAAAGTCGAACTTGTCCATGCGACCACATGTATTAAGCGACCTTTGTCTTAAGCGACCGCTTTTGAATTCCCCGACCGTTTTGCTGTTGCATTAAGCGACTTTTGTCTAACGCGACCAGTGACTAGTAATTAGCGACCAATATTCGGTCTTTTGTTCGAATAAGGCGATCATTTATGTGCAAACAGATTATTTCTATGGAAACTGACCGCTTTAAAGCTGCATTTAACGTCCCAAATAGGCAAGGATGTGTCAAATCTCGTAAGGATTACCGTCCATCCTTATGTCCGTATGTGTTAATTGTCGGGTCTTTATCGATTTTCAGTATTATGCGACAATATTGAACTGGCACTCATGAATAGTTCGTATGTGGTCGGTAATATTCGGATGAAATATAACAAGCGATTGATATAAAATATCAATTTTGTACTGTACCAGATATCGCATTCCGCAATGGTGTAGTGGATCAGGCATTTGGCTACCAATCCAGCGTATGAAGGTTCGAGTCTTGCTTGATTTTTTGTTTTACATTTTTTTAATCGTATCGTTGTATTAATTTTATTCACTATTGTCATTGCTCATCACGGGGTTTCAAGATTCGATTCTTTAATTACTATTTGAGCCTTCTTTCTCCGTCGTCCTGCATACATTTGTATATAGAACTGAACATGTCGACGAGCAAATTGCCTCGGCTAATGTATCGAAGGATTTCGAAGATAACACAGGGACATACGGAAAAAACATTCATTCAACGGACGAAGTAATTTTATGTAATTCCTGAAATGCATATGAATATCGATAATAAATATTAATACATAAAAAAAACAGAAATCATAGAATATATAAAAGTGAAAATGGTACATAAGACAGTGTCACAAACTTAATAAAAATAGCGATACTCCTATAAAAGATTTTACTATATGCAGGATTCGAACCCATGGAACCTTGCATACAAGTTAGGCATCTTACCGCTACGCCACTGTCTATGCGATGTAAACTTCAGTCGGTGAAATGTATTTGTTCGATATGATAATCCTTTGAAACAACGAAAATACACCCGAACGTACCCGAAGATATTGGCGAAGATTAATGAGTGCCAGGTAAATACTGTCGCACAATACTTTCAAGTACAAACTATTTTGCTTTTTCTGGAAAATAACCACGTGACATAAGTATAACTTTGTAGGAAACGGTTGCCGTCTCCGGTGATGCTTTGTATTAAGAGACCATTTCATTAAGAGACCGGTTTTTGGCCGTTTCCTTGGGCGGTCTCTTAATACTGGTTTGACTGTAAATGCTAAGAAAAATGCAATGTATATGTAAATAAAGTTACAAAAGTATTAGCAGCATGTACATGTAACCATTTTGAAATGAACTTTTTAAAGATATCAGCGTTTTATGGGTTCATGTTTAGCTCTATTTACTCATATTCGTTTATGTGTGGGTGTCTTGATTATAATTTGTGTCCGATTCAGTAATGTAGCGTGACTATACATATTTCATAAGCAATACAACACCTGCTTTAACGTTTTTCAGACTGAAATCAGTCTGGGTCATTTTTGTCATTATATCGTTTCAGAAAAAACATAATTTATCCGATTTAAAAAACTAGGACCATGGTTTACAGACTTAAGTAGACAAGATCTTTTATTTACACGAGTATACAATTATTTTGACAACCCGACATATCGAATTACAACTATCAAAAGCTGTACGTGAGAAAATGTTTTAAGTATTGTACAAATAACACTTGAGCGATCATTTTGAAATGTAGTCCTACTTTAAAACGTCGAGGATAATGTTTATCTATTATGTTCAGCAAATAAATACACGAACTTTAGTACCCATCCTGTTAATAACTTTTCAAAATCTGCACGCTTCACAATTGTTATAAAATACCCAAATAAGCTACAAATTTTTAAGTCTTATGTGTGTTAATTTATGCGGACACTACATGTAACTCATGGCCAATACAGTTTTTAACCATACTGTACATACGATTACTGACGATTGGTCTGCTATACATATATTTGCAGTGTTCCGTCCGTACAGTTTACCTGAATAAAATCAATCAATCAAGCAATACAAGAAGATAATCATAAGTTTGTTTACAGTTTTATGAGAATATTATCGTCCATTTACATTACAGGAATGATGAAAGAGAGCAACAAAGTCAGTTCGAAAGGATAGAATATCAATTTGTTTATACCCATGCTGTACAAATCATAGCAGTACTATTTAGTAGTGCATGAGTAAACTAAAATTAAATTTATAGGACAGGGATGCCCCAACTTTCCGCCTTTGTCAGAAAACAACGGCATATTTCGATAACTTTGGTCTTACTGAGTGACAACATTACATGTATAAGGCTTTTCTTTTAAGTAGCAGCAAATCATCATATAAAACAAGATTCTTTTGCTAATGGCCATAACTCAGCTATAACTACCGTGATATAAATTAAAAACAAGGTGTACACTTTCTCATCCAAATGAAAATTTTCTGTCATGAAGCAATCTTTTCTAGACTCATAACAATAATTTTACGCTAAAACGACCATAACTCAGATGTAGCTGGTTCAATATAAAAGCTATGACCAAGTTGCACAACCTAACATCCTAAATGGACATTTCTGTAGAGTTTCGTGTCTAATAGCGTCTATCATGAGAACGAGGTTCAGATCGAAATATCCGTCCCCGTCGTCAGCGAGGGTAACTATTTTGGCAGGAACGAGGCTCTGCCGAGTTCCCGCAAAACTGTTACCCGATGTGACGGATATTTACATCATCATAATATAGCAATGTTTTGACTTGAACTACAATAGTTGTGATATTATGCAGAACAATTGTTTAGGGTCGACAGTACGTTTGTAAGTTATTTGTTTTCAGTAGCAATGCAATTATATAAAACAGTGTCTTGTAAGCGTATAAACAGCACTTCTTGTTTATGATGATAATTTTATGAATTAATGCTGCATACATTAAACTGTGTGTGGTGAAACGATTAACCCAATTTTTTAAAACAGATCAAGTTACGCATATGAATTGTATCTCCGAACACCTATAAAGATCAACTAAAGATTTTTAAAACATGAATGCGACCCGTTGGTACGCTAATTATGGTAATAATAGGCATAGTGTTGTAACCATCAATACTGGAATAGATATTATTATTTCGGTCATAATTATGAACAAAAAAGGAAGGTTTAAATATCGTAATCATAATACAGACAGTATCAGAATAAGGCAATCTTACGATCAAATACCGCTGCCATCAATTTAAATAGTTCTGTTAAGTGTCATAATATTTCACAGATTACTTAATTATCTGTAACTATACATAATGCATAAAAGTGATAATATTATGTCTGTTTGATTATGCTGATTTACTTTACGGAATAGAGTCGCATAGTCATCTATATCCATAGAAGCACATTTCCCCGTGATTTTGAAGACGGTGTGTAATACATTTGCCTATACGTATTGTAATACATTTGCCTATACGTGTTTCAGAGCATTGTTGTTGCTCTTTGACCTTTATGAATACTAATGTAATGATCAATTATTTTAACTACAAACACTATTTCTAATGAAAGGCAATAATTACCAATAAGCACCATTGTTCGTTAACTTATTTTGCTAACTGTGTCCTTTTACAAATGTACACTAGTTTTGCTCTGGTTCCTGGACATCTATTAACAAAGACGCCGCGCATGTTTTTGAAGCATGGCTGGGAGATGGGCACTGGGGCAGGGTCTGTGTTCCTTTAATTGTTCGTTTTGTCCTCGTGTGTTTGCTTTGTGTGCTAGTGTGTGTTGGTGGTGTATGTGTGTGTGTGTGCGTGGTTGTGTGTCGTGTGTGTGTGCGTGGGTGTGTGTGTTGGTGGTGTGCGCTTCTGGGTGCTGTGGGGTTCGTTTTGGGGAGGCTGCGTTTTTGGTACGTGGCATTCCCTGTTTGATATTATTTTTGTTTCTATATAAAATGTGCGCGGTAAACATCAGCGAACCCTTTTTTACTACATAAAATGATCATTACCTCTGTCACGGACCTATATACACATTATGTTAATTATGTTATATGTTTTTATTCATCCTTGTAATGATATATGCAAATAAAAAGATTTTAAATGATTTTCTAGTTTCTGTTTTTTATTTTCATTCACTCATGGAAATTTTCGTAACTGGAAATGCAGATAAGTTGTTTAACTGTCAAAGAACTTGAACAAAAAATAACGCTAAAATTTATCGAACTATTTAAGTACAAAAAAAGAAAAGTAATACTTTTTTCTAATAAAGATCTTTCATTTCAACACGGACCTATACACATGTGTATATAGGTCCGTGATCGCTTTTTAATACCGTCAAAGGGAGGTAATCGTTACAACATAAAGTACACACTAAGTTACATCGAACTAAATCGCTTAAAATCTAACGTATCATTCTAAAATTAAACATATTCAACAAATACATTGTTTTTTATCATTTAGAATAAAAAGTGTATTTAACATAAAAACTATTGAATTAAGACTTGTTTCCGGTAATCTCATTTGTTTTTGGTTGTTTCCGGTAAAAGTTGTTTTCGGAAATCAGTAATACCGGTCCGTGCCTCTGTGTATTTAGCTGTCCAGTATACTGTCCTTTTTGTTTATGAAACTGATTTATAAAAATAAAGTTTTTATTAGTAATTAGCATAATACTAAACCCTTATGTAACTTCCATATTGTTTGTCTATTGTGATAATTAAATACCTCTTTTGTCACAACATTAATTATTTTCGGATGCTAATTTTACTCTGGCTATTTTTAGATACCAAGGAACTGATGCACAAAACTATTTATAACCATGGCTCCTCCCACAATTTCACTGACTACAGGTCGGTTAATAGGAAGCAGAGGCAGAAACCTGTGCACATATAATTTACACCGGGTCTAAATATTGTGGAAAAGAACTATCTGTAAAACAGATATACCTGCCCCTCCCTCCCTGTAGCTAGTAATGTGGATTTTTCTTTCTTTCTATTCCCGAAGCATATATACACTCCAGCAATATGGCGGAAAGAGACGAAATCCACATGATTAATTATGCTGTGACGTATACATTTTACAGAACTTCCATTGGCTGATTATTGTTTTTGTTTACAAATGATGGAATGGAATTCCGTTAGGGCCCTACGTATTGCATAGTTGGGTGAACGGTTTTTCTTTACAGTTTCAATATTATAGTCTAATATGTAGTAATTAAAATGGGTTTTCATTGATTTTTCACGTAGGCGCCATGTATTCTATTATCTGAGTGTCTTAAGATAGCAAAACATCTTCCGAATCTTTTTTTCTGAGCTTTGATGAATCGGATCGTAAGGTCCGTAAACAAAGCTATAAAAAACCCGTGGTCTACGAGTTTGTGGAAAAGTTATTAAATACTCATTAAATGTGTCCAAAGTTTTGTAATAAGGGAAGGAGACATGTGTATTTTGTATTGTATTGTTTTTTTTAATGACTTAATACAATTTAATGATTCATAAAAGTCATTTTTCATACATAGAACATAGTTTAGATTTACAATAATAATATTGGCTGCTCCCTATTCGATTATGCAACCCCATGGTACAAATTTGAAACCTATTCAATACTGACGCCGCCGTTCAACGGCGGCGTCAATTACCACTTTGTTTATGCATGTTCTTAAATTACACAGTCTAGTGATACATGTACACGTTCGTTGTTGTGTGACAGCGCGACATTCAGGATGCTGTTCTTACATCGCACATTGATTTCTCATTTTGACGTCAAAGTTTCCCGAAATACGCCTTTTTACAAGTAAATGCTTGGTATTAACGCCTGAAGTGTGATGATTTTCTGTAACGTTCGATATTCAAATAAATGTGCACAAATAATTACTGAAATATACACAATATCAAGCAAATAGTAACTAGCAAGTAGTGGTGTATATGCGTTTCCGTACTATCCACAAAATGTTTGCTGATTATAATATTGTATTGAGAAAGTCTGCAATATAAAGAGCAATAGATACATTGTAGATTTAAACAACATATACATAATATCGACAGATATCTTTATATGTATAATTAAGAATGAGATGTACCAACTAAATGTTCATTTTATCTGAGACCTACGTTGTATGTACCCGGAATTGTGTCCTTATGTTTTCTTACGTACACAAATATACACCACCATTTGCTAGTTCCTACTGGTTAATTATTCTGTCATTGTGCGATATTATATTCTGCCATGAATCAATCTTTTCTAGACTTGTTACAATGACGTTTCGCTTAAACGGTGTTACAGTAAAATCTTTGCATTTAGCAATATCATTGAATTATAAAAATTTAAAATTGTGCATATTCAATTATATAATTCGCATCGAACGTTTCAGAAAAGTAGGCGTCTTCAGTCGTAAATATCGTTCGTTGCTGTATACAAAACGCGAAGTTCAAACAGATGGATGGATAGATAGATAGATTTCTGCATAAAATGCCATGACATAATAAAACATACATGTATAACGAACAGGTAACAATGACATGATAAAAGACATAATGAACAGGTAACAAACATGTATGCATAATTATGACCATAAAATTTAAAATTATATGCAGAGAATAACACAAAAAAGAGTATGAATAAACTCTTATTTCCATTGTGGTCCTTTGAAAATAGATAAATTAAATGTTATAACATGACAATGAAAGCAATGTTATAAAATAGTACTTAAAAAAAAGAAAACAAATCTCATTAGATAAAAAAGAAACATGCTTTTGGTATTAAAATGTTATATAATACTGTATACTAAATTAAAATAAAGACCAATGTCTAAATATATAATTCTGTAAACATGAAGTACTATAGATGTAAACTTTGTGGTTTTTTTGTGAAAATTATAATGTTAAACACAATCCACACAATCTAGGGTTCTTTATTTAATACCGTCATATATGTAAATACAGTATGTCGACAGGTAAACCACGTAGCAGGTTAACACACATCAGGTTAACACGTTAACACGTTAACACGTTAACAGGCACTCTGAAAAACATAATAAAGAAACCTCAATATATGTTTCACTCTGCATATATCTCAAACACTATTCTCATGAGGTCTATTATCATACAATGCAATAAACATACATTTCCAATATTACTTACAATTAAAGACAAACATTGAAAAGTGTGTCTAGTGGCTTCATTTAAAATAACCCTTAAATAACAATTAACAGAATTATGTTTGAGCAATATTAAAACAGTTATAATACATATACAATAATATGGTCTACAAGACTTACCAAGTTTATGGAACTGAATGCTTGTCAATTAAATACCACTCTCCAAACTCTCCAAAACTCTCCAAACATACTGTGACATGGTGCTGTAAATTATGAAGAATGCATATTTTATAGAACAATGTGCATCATAGACAGAATAAATAGTGAGGTTAGAAAATGCCATGTCATACACCATCTCAAACTTTACACAAAAAGGCTTTGAATTCCAAATACATGAAAGTCAGGAATTTACTTATAAAACGACTAAATATATTCATCATACACTTGAGGTACAACTTATTGTCCTGTAAACAACCAAATATAAGCAATACATACCATAAGAGAAACTGCTAAAAGACAAACTATCAAATCAACCTGAAGACAAACGTCTTCTCTCTTCAAGACCAGACTGAGTTGTGTTAACACACAAAAATCATGCACAACATAAAACGGAGGGAAAATTCCAAGCCATACGATTGGTCAAAAACAAATAAAGGGAGATAACATCTTTCCAACAAAACAACCAAAAGCCAGATTTAGCTCCCTTGGTTACACACTTCCCCGCCATGAGAAATGACGTCCCGTCATTGTGTCACATTCCGTCGAACGTCTTAAACAGTCGGTTATCATACCTACTATCCTCTATTTTACTCTACTAGCAAACTGACATCAAAATCTACTGTCAGCTTTATACATGTACTGACTACATTCAATAAACAGTACTTCTTTAACTAATCTGTTAACATACAAGCAATTTTACATTACCTGCTACACTAAGTTTTTGAACAATACACCACACTAGTTATCTTTGGCTCGAACTAAATGAAGATACTATCTTCATAAAAAAATTAGAAATGATAGATGACAGAATACCGATACCATATTTAACTTTGTCCCTCCCACAGTGAAATTGCGACCACGCAATTACAAAAATCAAAGTCAAATCATATGTAAAAACACTTCATCCAATTTATTTAAAAACAGTATAAAACAATGCATACATGATAATCATTTCATTACAGCCTGTAAAAGTTTATGAGCAACTTCGACATCAACTTCATTTAAAACTCCAGAATTCATCAAGACTTCTAAAGCATTCAGCTTTGTATCGAAAGGTCTTGCCATAACCATCTGCTTCATATGATAAGAATCAAACCACTTGGGCTGTCTTTTGTCCCTTTGAGACCTTCTGGGTGCAGGTTTAGGCAAGTATAGTTCTTTTGGTCTTGTCACCTTGTTGACGTCATCTGTTTCTTCACTGTCCTCATGTGCTTCCTCAGTGTCCTGTTGTTCCTCAATCACAGTAGTAGTTGCATCATTTTCTTCCTGAACCAATATCTCTTGATCTATCTGGGGTGTTTCTTTATCTATCCCTGCTGTAACAATATCTTCTCTGTGATGATCACTTTGATTATCACACTCAGTGCCAATGTCTATATTTCCTGTAGCATGCTCCTGAGTTGCTTCTTCATTCACTACATTTATCACATGATCTTCTGTTGGAATTATGTCACTTGTCTGTTTCTCTAAAACAACATCAGTTAAATTAATCTTACTTTTAGGAATATGGGCGTCCCCATGACTATATGTATGTGTTACATATGTATATCCCTCACCATCTGACTCTTCAGAATCACTAGTGACGTCACTTGTTCTATTTTGCTTCTGTTCCTTCTTCTGTACATCCTTTTCTTCATCCTTACTAAGTGATTCAGGGACAGGTATTGGTTCATCTCTATCATTCATTGTAATATCATGGTCTTGAACCAGATACAAATGGTTTCTATGTAATGTCTTTACTATCCCACTTTTCTCTGACTTCACCTTAAATACTGGTATTTGTTGAATTGGCTGCTCTACTACTGTGTAAAGATCTTCTTCAAACTTATCTGATATCTTATGTTTCCCTTCAAATTTCAGAATCTTGACAAGGACTTTATCGCCAACTGTTACAGTCACTGCTCTTGCCTTTTTATCAAAGAACTTTTTCTGTTTCTCCTGAGCTTTCTTTGTGTGTTCTTGAACAATTCTTTGAGTTGTTTGAATGTGGTTTTTCAATTCCATTAAGTAATCTGTCTCTGTTTTTTCTGAAGTTGCATTTGTTGCCTCTTGAAAAACTGCATCAATTGGCAATTTTGGTTTTCGACCAAACATTAATTCGTATGGTGAGACTTTAGTTGTTTCATGCGGAGTACTGTTATATGCATAAACCAATGATGGCATGTACTTTTTCCAATCAGACTTTTGCCAAGTCTCTAAGGTTCCTAACATATCTAAAAGGCTGCGGTTGAATCTTTCACAAATTCCATTACCCATTGCGTGATATATGGAAGTTCTTGACTTTTTCATGTTTGTAAGTTTACAAAGTTCTTTCATGATTTCGGACTGAAAATTTGCTCCTTGATCAGAGTGAATACTTGTGGGAATACCATAATGTACAATAAAGTTGTTATAAAATGCCTCTGCAGTTGTTTTTGCAAGTTGATTTCTTGTAGGTATTGCCATTGCAAACTTTGTGAAGTGGTCTGTTATGACTAGTACATTTGTGATGCCTCCTTTTGATGGTTCAATTGTAAGATAATCCATGCATACCATTTCTAGTGGATATGTTGTTGTAATGCTCACAAGAGGAGCTCTGCTGTTTGTACTAGATTTTCTCAATAAACAACGTTTACACTTTGATACCCATTTATCCACATCTACTGACATTCTTGGCCAAAAGTATCTTTCGTGTAAAAGTGCTAGAGTTCTTTCCCTTCCTGGGTGTCCAACATGATCATGCAGTCCTTTTAACACATCTTCTCTGTAACAGTTAGGAATCACAAGTTGATCTACATTATCCCTTTCTACATGACGATACAAAATACCTCGTTTCATTCTGAAAGTGTTAAAGTTTCTTCTCATAATTGTGTCATCTTTGTCAAATGTCCTATGAGGTAGCCTCTTGTCTATCACCGCTCTTCTCCATCTTTCTATGAGGGCATCCTGTCTTTGACTTCTTCTAATTTCTCTTAATTCTATCTGTGCCATTGTTTGTCCTGTCTCTGTTGCTTCCACAATATCAAAATTTGTGCATGGCAGAGAATAAATAAGTGGTGAACATGTAATACTGCTGCAAATCGTTTTTACTACTTCATTGTCTAGCTTTATCATTTGATTATCATCTTCATTGATTTCTGTATAAGGGTATCTGGACATTGCGTCTGCGTCCGAGTTTTTTATCCCTGGTCTATACATTATATCAAAGTTGAACTGTCCAAGTGTTGAGGCCCACCTTTGCCCTGTGGCATCTAACTTTGCAGAAGTTAATATATGGGTCAGTGGGTTGCTATCCGTGACTACTGTAAAGTGTTTCAGTGTTAGATAGTCAGCAAACTTCTCAGTGACTGCCCACTTTAGAGCTAGAAATTCAAGTTTGAATGCTGCATAGTTTTTCTCTGATTTTGTGAGTGAACGACTAGCATATGCTATGACGCGTTTGGCATTATCCTGAACTTGGTAGAGAACTGCACCAAGAGCTTTTGTCGAAGCATCTATATGTAGTTCAAAAGGGAGGTCAAAATCTGCATAAGCCAATATAGGTGGTGAAGACAGAGTTACTTTCAAGTTTTCAAAGATATCTTGCTCCTTATCAGTCCACATCCATGTTTTTTGTACTTTTTTGCTTTTCTTTGATGATGTTGGAGGAAGAAGATCTGCCAAAGGTCTTGTAATGAGTGAAAAATTCTTGATAAATCTTCTGTAGTAAGATGCAAAAGCCAGAAAAGATCTAAGCTCATCAGCATTCTTTGGTGTTGGCCAATTTTTCACTTTTTCTATTTTTGCCGGGTCTGTCTCTATTCCGCTTTCACTGACAACATGTCCAAGGAAGTTAACTTTCTGTTGGATAAAGAAACATTTTTCTGAAGATAACTTTAAATTACACTCTTTCAATCTTGTGAGTACTAGGTCCAAATTTATCAAATGTTCTTCAAAGGTTTTACTGAAAATAATTAGATCATCCAAATAAATAACACAGATCTTCATATTGAAATCTCCTAAACACTCCTCCATTAAACGTTGATAAGTTGCAGGCGAATTAGAAAGTCCAAATGGCATTTTGTTGAATTCAAAAAAACCCAAAGGTCCAAGGGTAAAGGCTGTTCTCTCTTTGTGCAGCTCCTCAATCTCGACTTGATGATATCCTGACTTTTGGTCAATTGTACTAAAGTATTTGCTTCCTTTTAAAACATCAAAGATTTCTTCAATGCGTGGTAGTGCATATGAATCCTTCACACTTTTCCTGTTCAACATTCTATAATCAATGCACATTCGCATCTTTCCATTCTTTTTCTTCACTAATACCACATTTGAGCACCAAGGGGATCTAGATTTTCTGATAATGCCAGCAGCTAACAATTGTTCCATATGGTTCCTTATTTCGTCTATCATCATGGGTGGAATGCGTCTATGTCTTTGCTTAAATGGGGTATCATCTAAAAGATCAATCCTATGTTTTATTTTGCTGCACTGTCCTATATCTGTGTCACCAGTAGAAAATATGGCTTTATGTTTTTGTAGGAGATCTTTGATTTGTTTTCTCTGTGAATCTGTCAACTGATTTCCATTGTCTATTTGTACCTCTTCTACAACTGTATCATACATTTCCTTTTCCTCTATTCTGTTGAATACCTCTTGATCAACTGTGGCTGGCTGTAACTCACAAATGATAGCTTTAGGTGAGAGAGTAACCGTGTTTGTTGTTAAATTTGTAATGTTGACCGAAACCTGTTGATTTTTTCCATATTCATAGTGAATAACTCCAGGTGTAACATCTAAATCTGCTGGTAAGCTAGCATCTTCTGCTTCTTGTATTATGGCAGTTGTCGGTTGGTATTCCAATTCTTTGTCTGTATAGCATTTGATTGTAACTGACTCATTTGGTTTTATCATTATTTTCTCTGGGGTAGCACTTCTCAGAATAGCTAATCTATTTTTATTTCTCTTTAATAGATTTTCTCTAATGACCAAGCATCTCAAGGTTAAGTACCATGCTGTCTGAAGATTTGCTGTCTGTAGAAACCGATCACCATGAGTCGATTTGCAATCTGAAAGTATCTCTTGAATGATATTTGTGCCTATAATTACTGGAGTCCTTGAAGAATACTCAGTGTCAGGTGTTATCAGAAATAAGCATGGCTGAGCCTTGGAATCTGGTAACCCATTTGTAATTTTAAGTTCCACCTCAATAAAACCCAAGTATGGTAATCTTTCACCATCAGCACATTCTATATGAAGAATTTCCTGTAAAGGTTGTATATCTATCTCTGAAAGATTGTTGTCATAGAAAGATTTAGTAATGACACTGACACAGCTTCCGGTGTCTAATAACGCTGTTGTTGGAATATCATTGATAGCAATTTGAGTCTCATTAGTACTTCCAATTAAATTGGGATCGTTTTTTCCGGTGCCCGCATTAGATCCCACAATGGGAGCACTCACATGTTTGGGCAGTCCCGAGCAAAATGTCCCTCACGATTGCAATTGAAACAAAGCCTTGGAGCTCTACACTCTCTAGCTATGTGTCCTCTTTTATTGCAGTTATGACATAATGGTTGCATCGTATTGGTACCAGTTGGTCTTTGGAAACTTCCTCTGTATGAGTCCCCTCTGCCTCTACCTCTATCAGAGTTGAAACGACCTCGGTAATGTCTTGGCCCTCTGTATGATCCTCTGTATTGGTTGGGATCTGTGGTTTGTTTCTGTTCTAACAGATCTATTCTATGATGTAAACTTTTCAGCAAATCCTTTACTTCTGAAAATTCAGATGTTTCTTTTTTCTCAACGTTGACAGCAGCATTGCATTTCTTTTTTTCAACATCCGAATTAACATCTGCTTCAATTTTTCGGAGTTCGATCTTAAACCTATCATAGTCTAGAACTGTATCGCATTTGTAGCTCGACAAGTGTCTTAACTCAGGTCTAAGACCTTGATGAAGTACTTGTTTTAATATTTCTTCATCAGTTTTCTTCAATCCTTTCAAAGTAACGGCCTGTGCAAAAGCTTCTTCCAATCTGTGAGCATAATTAGTAATAGACTCTTGAGGTTTTTGTCTAGTAGAATAAAATTTCTGAAGAATACTCTCCCTTGTTTCAACATTTCCAAATGTGCTGTCTAGTTTGTGTAAGACTTCGCTAACAGTTGCACCTATCCCCAACCTCCGTATCACATCACTTGCGTTGCCTTTTACTGCACGTCTTATTCCAAGTAGAACCTGCTCTGCAGGAAAGACGTGTTCTGCGATCACAGACTCAACTTCAAATTTAAATGTTTCGTAGGACACATCTCCTTTGTTATCCTCTCCGTAAAAGTATGAAAACTTTGGGAACTGAAATGCCCCTGGCTTTGTTGAAATTGTAGGTGCTCCTGCAGGTGGCACAAGTAGTATTGGTGATGTTGCAGGTGGCAAAGTTCCAAAGGGAAATGCTGGTGAAGGTGGTAATATTCCAGGTTTCTTTTCTTTCTCTGGTTCCTTCCCGAAGTCACTCATAAATGTTGCAAGGTCTTCTGCAGACTCTATCTTGGTTTTAATTTTCAATTTATGAAAAGCTGCTAACAGCTTCTTATCCTCTTCTGATATAACAACCTTTGGGTCACCACCCGTAGCTACTCCAAGCTTCTTCTCTTCACTCATTTCTACACAATTCCTTTTTCAACTGTCTTAAACACAAGTACAAGTTATTAAGCAGTCTTTGTACTGTAATTATGCAATCTCCTCTTTGTCCTATAATTCTAAGTTGAATTCACTTCAATTCAAACCTATTTACTTCGTCATTGCTTTTCCTTACAGATTAAATCACTTAAATCTGTACTCAATTGTTTTTGTTCACTAAAACCTTCCAACAGATTTCTTCACTAAATTCTTTTCACAGAATTGTTCACTAAATTCTTTTCACAGAATTGTTCACTAAATTCTTTTCACAGAATTATTCACTAAATTATTTTCACAGAATTGTTCACTAAAATCTCAGTTATTGAAACTGCTTCACACATTCTAACAACTCTTATTACATGTATCTTCACTCCTTACACACTTCAAACAATTTCTCTTCTCACAACTCTTCACTCCTCTTTTATTCTTCACTATCTATTGACCAGTGTATATTTATCATTCAATTCCTTTCACTGACTCTCATACAACTCGCACCTATTTCATTGCGATGAACAGTCAACCAAAAAAATAAAAATTCAATCAACTATTGAAACTCATAGCTTTCAATCAAAAAAAAAAAAAAAAAGATTCCTATTTCCCAACCAACGAACTAGGTAACAATCAAATCTTTCTCAATTAAATCACTTTTTTTAAAGTTCAATCAGTGCATTATTATAAACGCACAGCACAATTCAGTGTCTCTTTCACTGTCAAATGTCTATGTGCTCAAACGACCTTCAACCCTTTAATGAACTTTCACCTTTAATCTCTTATAGTATGCGCATAGTACACCTCCTTACACTTCCTTTAAAATCTAGTTCAGTAATTACTCAATTCTTCACTTTCAGGTGTCAATATATTTCAATCACTATGAAAACAAGAGCTGACCTTGTATTCAATTCAATCTACAATTGTTCAGCCAAGCACGCTAGGCATCTGTCTTGTGTACACACATGTACTTCAATTAACATACATTTGTTTATGTCTTAGGTTTATCTTTCAATTTCCCAATAAATAAAATACGCGTGTCAATCAACTTCGAACGCGATTCTCTGTCAAAAGCCACAATGTTAAATTTAATGTAATAAATTTAACCAAGTCACTTATCAGAGTAGAGAGCTAAATTTAAGCGAAATTCAATGATACCCTTAAATGCTCTTTTTACTGCAAAATTATCTTCACTAAAAAAAGAAGATTTCTATCTTCCTTTTTTTTTTTTTTAAATATTTTATAAATCGCAATAAATTTCTTCAAATTTAATGCAATATTTCTTTGAAATTATTTTCTTTAAGTTTATAATTTCTGGTCAAGGATGAATTGTATTTCAATTCTGGTCCAGAAACTTTTCAACACTATAATTATCAACGCCAATACATGTTTGTCATGTAAGCTTGACAGTATTAGACCAAAATGTGTATATACTGTACACACAGCAATATATATATATATTTTTTTTTTTAAATTGCTTATCCGAAATTATATGACTATCCTATATATATTACATACTACATGTATGTACATTTGATGCACATCTAACTGAGACCGTTTGCAAACTTTCTTTCTACTTGCTATATCTACCATAAGCTGATTTCTGAAATGTCAATACTCAGTGGTCTATGATGTCACTGTCGAAAAGTCATCAGCCAGTCATGTGATTCAATGCAAGGAAATTCCAGGAACTATTTATAGCATGATCAAGGTCACTGGAAACAAAGCATCCCTGTAAACCGACTAATCTAGCAAATCAAACAGAACTGTACTGAAAATCTACATAGACTGAACAGAACAGGACTGAAAATCAACACAAGCCAATAAATTGACCAAAACAGCCAAGCGTCACAATTCCTGTGTTAGAATTTAAGATCACAATATGCACCTATAGCCAGACAATGCCTATGACATGAATGATCAATAATTAATGTTCCAACACCCTTGTCCTGAAACTGGGCCAATAAGTTGTTTACCTATCTTTTTTTTACATAAATTGTTCAAGATGGTAATGAAATGGCACTCTTGATTAAATTAGATTAAATTGTCTTTAGCTACCAATTAGTTTAGATATTAAAGACTGAAAGTACAGAAATAAGATTACCTTCACCAAGAATTAAGTGAAATTGGGTACATGCAGTGAAAATTCACTTTCTCACTTACAAATATTTACATACTTCAAAAATCATAGGTGACAGAAACCGCAGTTATCTTAATCTGGGATTTATGCAGTAAAATTCTTAAAATTTTGTCATTACTTATAAAAGCAACCCAGATAACTTCAATTTCTGAACAAAAGTTGATTTACTTACAAATCTGTTGACACACTTGATTCTGCCACTAGACACTTTATAACTTTTGGGCTGAAAATGTCTTATTTCTATATAAAGAAATGAAAATGTCCTATTTCTTTAAATTTTTCACACTCAGAGTGACTCTAGTCTCTGCACTATCAATAGGTTGGTCGTCGTACACTGTCTTCTCCCAAACGCATATGGTTGAACTGCAACAGTTTCAAACTCCTTGGATCAGAACACCGATGCTTGGTTTCAGCGCTGAATAATTCGTAAGCACTTTAAATGATCACACTGTCCAATCAGTAATACGAAGTGATCACAGATTAATAGTTAAAATGAGACATACTCTGTCTGATGTAGATAAAAATATAAAGATTTCTTGCCATTGTAAAGTTTTCACCCTTACGAGAAAGTAACTGATCAATTATACGAAAATGTCCAACACTGTTGATCAAATATCTTTAATACTTTTGTAAGTGTAAACAGTTATCTGTTTAACAAGTTTCTCCAGCACCGGTCCCTCGTTGGGCGCCAGTGTAAACTTTGTGGTTTTTTTGTGAAAATTATAATGTTAAACACAATCCACACAATCTAGGGTTCTTTATTTAATACCGTCATATATGTAAATACAGTATGTCGACAGGTAAACCACGTAGCAGGTTAACACACATCAGGTTAACACGTTAACACGTTAACACGTTAACAGGCACTCTGAAAAACATAATAAAGAAACCTCAATATATGTTTCACTCTGCATATATCTCAAACACTATTCTCATGAGGTCTATTATCATACAATGCAATAAACATACATTTCCAATATTACTTACAATTAAAGACAAACATTGAAAAGTGTGTCTAGTGGCTTCATTTAAAATAACCCTTAAATAACAATTAACAGAATTATGTTTGAGCAATATTAAAACAGTTATAATACATATACAATAATATGGTCTACAAGACTTACCAAGTTTATGGAACTGAATGCTTGTCAATTAAATACCACTCTCCAAACTCTCCAAAACTCTCCAAACATACTGTGACATGGTGCTGTAAATTATGAAGAATGCATATTTTATAGAACAATGTGCATCATAGACAGAATAAATAGTGAGGTTAGAAAATGCCATGTCATACACCATCTCAAACTTTACACAAAAAGGCTTTGAATTCCAAATACATGAAAGTCAGGAATTTACTTATAAAACGACTAAATATATTCATCATACACTTGAGGTACAACTTATTGTCCTGTAAACAACCAAATATAAGCAATACATACCATAAGAGAAACTGCTAAAAGACAAACTATCAAATCAACCTGAAGACAAACGTCTTCTCTCTTCAAGACCAGACTGAGTTGTGTTAACACACAAAAATCATGCACAACATAAAACGGAGGGAAAATTCCAAGCCATACGATTGGTCAAAAACAAATAAAGGGAGATAACATCTTTCCAACAAAACAACCAAAAGCCAGATTTAGCTCCCTTGGTTACATAGAACCTATTGCAACTAAGTAAAACATTTTAAATACAAACATGTACAAATGATAAAACTACCTATTGTATAAAATAAAAAATAAAAAATGAGCAAAATTGAAAACAAAAATCAAAATTAATCCACCAACTTTAGTATGTACCCCTAGACACAGGATTTCAAGTTTGAGAGGGTCTTTTCATCCATAAGGTGTTGGGGTAACTCATACAGTAGGGTGCAGCCATCATAGGCAAAATACCATTTGCCACAAGTTTCGACCGTATGAATGGAGAAGCGGCCACTGTCTTTGAAGGAAGAAGAATTACATGGACATTGTAAACTCAGAAGGAACTGATTTAACTCGGAATCTGGTGCTATACATGTAATTATTGACTGATATGAATGGAACAAAATTTTCTGTCATATAAAAGGGGTAGCCTCGGAAGATACCGGTATGTTAAAACATGAAATAGGGTTTTGAAATCAACTCTCTTAGCCAAAGATATCCATTTAAAACGTGAAAAATGATCTTTACCAATGTGTACCACATAATTTAAGTTCAGGACAAATATAATAAGGTTATTTGGGGTAACCTGTTATTAAATCTTAAGTGTTTTGGTTCATGAATAATACTAAACTGTAGAAGCATAAACAAAATGACACTGAATAAGGGACATAACTTCTAATATCTTAGTGTGAAAAGTAAGATATCTAGTCGCTTTTTCTGAAACTTCTATCTTGCATTAGCTTTTTGAATAACAGACATAATGAATGACTCAAGGGACACTAAGTTTAGATTGCGGATTAACCTTATGATCGGAACCAAAATATATGCATTCTGTTTTGCCAAGGTGTAAAGGCAATTTATTGCAAATTAGCTACTCACTTACTGTTTCAAGTTTAATACTTGTAATTATTGACCAACATGAATAAAACAAAATGTGTCCTGTCATATAAAAGGGAGCAACATTGGAAGTTTCAAGTTTAATACTTAGGGTGGACTCAATGTCATCCTTATTTTTTACCGGTGACTCAGATTGCAGAATCATCTGCATATAGTAGTAATTTACGCTTGACAACAGCAGACATATTATTAACATAAATTAAAAACAACATGGGGCTTATATGGAACCTTCAGGGATGCAGCAAGAAAGTTTGTCATGTGACAAAAGAGTTCCTGAGACATCCAATAGCTGCTGCCTATCTGAATAAATATGAGGAATGCCATCTTATTAATGCTTTCGCGAGACTAAGGGCTTTAAGTTGTTCTGACATCGCGTAGTGATTTCTCATTCTGACATAAGTGTCTTAACAGTATTCCAAAATGCGCATCTTTTACTTGGTACATGCAAGATACATGTATTAACATCAGAAGTTTGATGCGTTTCAGGAACGCTTGATATTCGAATAAACATGCGAATAAAATTACTTAATATGCACAAATGCCTTATGATTTAATAATATAACCCAAAGAAATGATAAAAAGCGTATTCGCCAGAAATTATTAGCTCAAGTCTTGAAAACATTGTCCTATGTCAGAATAATATCGCACAATGACAGAATTATTAGCAAGTAGCAACCAGCAAATGGCGGCGTGTATGTGTTTCCGTAAACAACGCTGAAACAATCGTCATAATTCTCTTTTGAGACGGTGTCCGTGACAAACCTCATTAATGAACATGAATGAATGTTAGGCTTTCTATCATATTATAATTGCCGTTTTGACGCTTTACTAATAAAAGGACTCATTGCATTGCTTTTGAATAATTTTATATCTTAATGTCTCTGAACATTTACGAAACAAATATGAAAAACGGATTAAAAGTTTGTAGACTAAATGTCTTTGTAACAATGCCCCACATTTTGAATTCATTTGTTCATAAAATAAAACGATATCTTTACATTCATTGGGATAATTGAGCTATACGACAAAGAACGTATTGTAATATATATCAGAACGTCATATGATTTATGAGATACACCCATACCTATTGAAATGTGATTGAAAGAAATCTCGAAACTTGATTATATCTCTACGTAAATAATTGCCAGAATGACTGTAGGGTTTTTTCACTGCACGGTATTTAAAGCAAAATATTTTAAAAAGAACACAAAATATGTTGTCAGAATAAAAACTGTAAATGTTGCGTTATGCAATTACATGTATAAATTTATGTTTATGTAAAATATAATATAGTACGAGCTTTAGCACATTATGTTTTGTTCAACGGAAAACGTGAATCTGTCAGTTATTTTATGAATTGAAAGAGGACTACTGTATAATTTAAGAACTAGGTTCTAAAGACGTAATAATTAATAAATTTTCAAAGCAATTCTTGCAGAATCCTAATTGTAAAATATTCTTGTACGACTGTAAATTAACCAACTGTCTTGTTCAAGAGGCTTGTTTATATGTCCATATTATGCCTTTAGTTTAGTAATTTCATATGAAAAAGCAATTAAATACACACTGTGAAGGGTATATCAAAAGCTAACTGATGCAATTCGTCATATATAGCGAAATGTATCCACTAAATGTGACACAATGAGCCGTGAATACTGAGTTGAATCGATTATACCAAATTATCTGGCTGTTTAACTACAAACATAAGCCCCGAGAGTGAGACTGAAAGTAATATGATGTTTTTGTTTACAGATCTACGAAAATGATATTAGTAAGAAATCTACAGAAATGAAACTAATGTTGAAAACTGATGCAAATGATATGAAAACTATTTGCAACAATGAATCACAACAGTGTTAGCTTACTATTACATTTATAAAGTATATTCTATTTTTCTCAAAACATACAAAAACATTTTATGTTTATGGTAAAGAAATGTTCTTACTATCTTTAACATGATATCATTTGCTGCAATAGCTGCGTCCGCGACTTTATTTTGATGCCTAGAGACTTACAGACTTGTTTAACTGTAAGCATGTCCTTAAGTTTGTAAAGATTTTAAAAAGTCGAATGTATTTGTTTATGATTTTGCTTTATACAATAGCCTGAATGGTCTTTAGTAATTCAAAAGAGAAAAACGTTGACATTTAATTGTTCAATCCTCAAAAGAGATACGGAATTTATATTGATGTCTTCAGAGGAATCGAACCTTGAATATTGATGTCTCGTCACATGAGGGAACCGTATACAAACACGTGTATGCTTTTTGAGAAATAATTCATGCATCTACCGGAACGAATAGGAATGATATATAACGAGTGTAGGAGAACATGTATCTGTTGTACAGTATATAATACAATGTACCTTACCTTGTCAATTTGTAAACTGTTACAGAAAATTTGCACAAATCATGCCTACATTTATAATAATATTAACAACGTTGAAGAACACAAATTATGCATCAAAATGCAGAAAAAAAACTTACGCTGTGAAAATGTAATTTCTTATTAAATTAATAAGACGACAATTTATAATGAACAGTTGGCAATTCTTAAGTCATATTAACGCAAACATGTCATTCAAACACAAGAGACAGATCGTGGGATTCTTGTGGCATTTTGTTTCAAAATATGTTCAGCTCATGCAACAGAGCACAGCCGTGTTACAAAATCATACGCTGGCTATCAATACATGTACGTAAACATCTTATCTAGCCCTCACAATCTAACCGTATCTGTAGTTATACACCTTTTGAAATCCTGAAATGCCTCTAAAATACCCTTCACAAGTATCTAGCAATTAGTTCTTTTGGCAATTACATTACATTTATATACTTCAATAATCACACGCGATCTTATTACAACGAGCTCTTATCTGATTACGCCGGTTTGACAGGTTTAAAAGACAAATGACAACTATTGTTATTGATTACAAAACATAAGAGTATCATAAATGAGTACACATGTAAATGGTGACATTGCAAAAATAATGTGATGGGACCTTACCAGAGCTGATAGATCTGTTAAGAAGTTTGCTGAGTGGTATTGCTAACTCTTGCGAAAGTTCCTAAAGGATTCTGTTATTAATGTTCTCTGGTCCTGCTGCTTAACCTAGTGCGACTGATGTAAATGTTGTTGTTACTTCGTTCTCTGTTATGTTGATTGGGTCTAGTTTTGGATGGTTATAGTTTAGTTATATACGTGGCAGTGTTTTGTTATAATCGTGAAGTTGCGTTTGTGATTGAAAGGAATTATCAAAAAGATTATCCTTGCCAATGTCTGATGTAACTAGAGTAACGTTATCATTTAGAATCTGTGCAGTTTTATTTGTTGTTGGTGATATAAATTGTTTATGTATTTTCCAGTAGTCAGAAGTTTTAAAGTGTTCATTTTGTAATTTATCTGATAGTGTTTGTGCTAAGTGTGTTTTTGCATTTCTTAATAAATGGGTAGTTATGTTTCTTATTTGTTTGTTAGTGTTCCGGTGATGTTCTTTTTGTGTTCTTTTGGCTTTGTCATATCTTCTCTTTCTCTTTATATTTGTTTTCGTAATTCATTATGCATCCAGGAAGGATATTATGTTTGTTGTTACTATTGACATTGTCGTCGTTATTGATATACTATGTAAATATGGTTAAATAGTTAAACCTGGATGATCAATGGTTGGCGTTTTTGAAGTTGTGTTGAAGAATATACTGCATGCCATATAATGTGAAAGTTGTGGACGGCCTCAATGAACGTTTCCTAACATGACTGGCCAAAATACATTTTATAAATCGCAAACGGTTTTTTGACCCGTAAAGTTACTTTCAGATTGACTGCAATGTGCTAGGGATCGTATATAAAATTCTGATGGTGCGTTTGTTGTTTTCTGCGCGCACACAAGCAGACAAAGTCCACGTGATTAATTCTGTCTTTACCACTGGACGGTTGTTACCGATGCTTAACATCACTTTCATTGACCGTTTCTTTATTCTGCCGCCTGTAGTCCATTCTGTTTCATTCTTAAATTTCCTTCTGAAATAGTTTTCTCTACCAAATTAAATTTCGGATCAAAACAGCTATGTATTTTCATGTTTCTTCTGTCTGTTGAATGATTAAATCAAGCTATACTTATTGTCGTTTAAATTTGTTGTTACTTCCCTTTAAACGAAACAGTACAATGACAATAACAAGAAATAAGCAAATTATTATAAAATACAAAAACAAACAATTGGCACGGTCGAATTTTGAGACCATTTATTTAGTATGCCTCACGCATTTCATTCTATCCGTGCTTTACTTTCATTCTCAAATATTTTCCTCTACGAACTAAATGTATATGTATTTTTTTTTATTTTCTGTCTTAAAGGAAGCAGAGGCATCTCAGAATATATTCATAACCTATGCAAATATAACTTACACATATGGTGTAAATATTGTGGAAAAGAATATACTGCATGCCGCTATAATGTGAAAAAATTTCTCGCATACACACTAGTTATTATGTGAATGTTTTGTATATTTATCAATTTTTATTTATGAAATTACTTCTACTTTAGATACAATTTATGACTCTAAAATATTTTATTTGATGACTTGCTTCTCTTCTTAATCTATCGAAGGTGTAATGCCCATTTCAAACAGTAGTTCAGTTGTCACGTAACTATGTTACTTCTCCTTGGACGGTACAGTAATAGATCATGTAACGGGAATTAAACACATGACTCTCAGTTAGTGAGATATTAAAGAGAAATCAACTCTAACCGCTCAGCCTAATAAATTTCTAAATAATATAAATCAAGCACGATTTCAAACGAAGACTCAAATATAAGTTTTTATGGTCAATATCTTATTTGACATGTATCCCTTTTTATAACCATTCCGTCAATTTCATGGTCTCAATGTTTACAGCGATTTGTGTTAAAGCAAGACGTCTCAAATGTTTATGGTTTGGGTTTCGTAATGATTTTATCTTAGATATTTCTATGACGTTGCAAATATGATACGCCGTATGTATATTCAAACACATGCACATTAAAATCAAATTCGTTATAACAATAATATTAATCTAGGTGTTGGGAGAGTGGATAAATGCTTCATTATCGTAGTAACAAAGTATCATATCCTTTGCACAGCCGGCATATTTTGTTACACACTCGACAGACACGCATTTGTTTTTGTAAACACTGTACATCACAATATGCTACTTTCGGTTTACTGCGCGTGCTCTATACGTCAGCAAACAAATTGAGTTGTAACATGAAAGTAGAATTTCCATTGACCTGCCTACAGAGGTCACGCGCAGGGGTCACCCTGTCTGCTAACCTGCGCATGTCTGCTTTATGTCTATGAAATAATATTTGCAAGGGCTCAAAACACAATCCCATAGGGGCCTGTACGCGAACGTTGGTAAAATGAAAATTTTCAAACCCCAAGGTCATTCTCAAGATTGTCTTAATTAAAGTGTCAGCATTTGCCTCGGACGTCTGAGTTTTCAACATTCAGGAGCTGTCGGCATAGCCTTGAACTTCATACAAATACGGTAACTGCCGCTTCTATGGAAGGTCAAACCTGTCTTAACCCGCGTATACGGTTTATCACGTTATGAACGTTCAAAGGATATAAAAGAATAAGAGATACACAAATTGTTTAAACTGAAGAATTCTATCATTAGTCACAGAAAAACAACATAACTGAAACTCACCAAAACTATCAACTGGTCCATGCTGACTAATACAATATCATTTCTGTATTAACGTAAAAAAACTATTTATCCAAATGCAAACTGAAGTACATTTGAACTTCTAAAATACATAACCAGGAAGAAATTTTACATTTCAAAATAAGTACCGATAGATCGCACAATTGCGCTATTCAGTGCGAAACTAAAACTTGCATTCATTTTCATTCAATTTTGGGAATAAGTATATGACAAATATTTGACACATTGTACTAAACTAATGAGTTGAATATTTCCTGCCAAAATAAAAGTGACAGAAAACACAAAGAAATATTTCTCCCTCACTGTTAACTTCCTGCACTTTTAAGTTTACATATATTTCAGCATAAATAAATCATAACTTTTTACTATGTAGATCTACTACAATAAAATTGGTAAAAAGAGTATGAATGACTGATAAAAACATATTTCTTAATTTAAACACAAATTAACTACAGTAAATTAGAACTTTGTATATTCGTTCTTAGATAGAAAGGTAGATAATTTGAAACTTATATATAGGCTCAAAATAGAAAAAGAATGTTTTTTACTAGCTTAATTTATATATATAAAGGGGTCAATATACCTTTCCGTAACTATCAACTACTCTATCAATGGAGCTGGTGTACATGTATACACTACGTCATGATATCATTAAAAGAACAATAACCAATGTTATAGTATATAGTGACAGACATGGAAGTACTCAAATACTTGCACAAGTTTGTATTTCATTCAAATTAATGTTCGACGTATTTTCTTTAAGATATGACAGCTATAATGGTGCGTAATGAAAATCAATACACAATTATATACACTTATCAAAAGACATGAAACCGAAACTATTATACTGTGCAAGTTTTCTTACAAAATCCCATTGAAAACGTGTAATATGAGGCTTTGTAGACCAGGGGGCCGTTTTATCAACATAGGCGTAACTTACGCTAGTTTTCTGGCGTAACATAAACTTACGCATTATTTTACGTCTTGCGCAAAGCGTTTTATGAAACACATTTTGAATTGGCGTAAATCGCACTAGCGTAACTTTGGCGTAAATCGTAAAGAAATGCGTGACACAGTCAACAGCACCTGTTTCCGGTGACGTCATTTTACCGCAAAAGTGTCAACTTGCATGGCCGCTAAACTGTCAAATAAAAAAACGCCAGAAAAGAAAGATTATCTTACTGGTATAGATCAGAAAAACTTTTTGTCATTGGAATTTCCTTTCTTTCACTACTATTCATCAACACAAGTTCACTAAATTAACAGAATTAGTTACCAAAACAAGTAAAATGTCTGTATTATATTGACCTTGAATTGTACTGCATTTTCGGACAAGATTACATCTAAATACAGATGTATGTGCGTGCCCACTCTGTATGCGTGGGAGGAGTTGGTGGGTTTAAAATCAGACCACGTCATATCAAAAGGGTAGTGACGACCGTGGCTAAGTATTAAATGTAAATTAAACATAAAAGAAAATAACTTTGCAATACAGTTTTTGAAGAATTTGCTGCATAATGCATTTCTTTAAGACTATACTTACACACTGACATTTTCAATGTGATACATATATCTATATTTACATTTGTAGTTTGGTACCGAGCATACAATCTGCTTGTTTCAGTTTTCATTACCTTTCTTCATGTATCTTTATCACTTGTACACAGCAAATATTATAAATAAGAAATGATTGTATAAAAAAGCATACACAAATATAGTGACAATAAGGGAATATAGGAAGAGTATTTCTTCATCAAGTGAATCAGTGCCTGCATTATGGTCAGCAACATGCATCAGTAATTTACAACTACAATCACTTGTCAGTCTATTATTTAAAAGTTCCAGAAAACTACTTGGGTCTGGACAGTATTAAGAAATCATAAAGTCTTTACCTTTATAAAGTATTTTAGCCTGGAACGCAGCACATTCCAAAATGGAGAGCATTGTCATTAGAAATTACAGGAGTGCTCCAATACATTGATGCTAGCAAACATGCTGTTTATCTACTCCTATCTAGGTGATCTTGATATTTACAAGCCAATAAAATATTTCAAATGCAAATTAATGAATAATTCCGGTAGAATACTTCTTCCACCGGAACTTCCTCACAGTATCTTCTAGGTAAATGTCAAGTTGGCCGAGTTGTCATTAACCACTGACCAAATATTCTAGGTAAGAGTTGTGGCTCTAGTTTATATACTTCAAACACAAACTATGTTTTGGTTCTGTTTATGTCTGCATGAAACTTTACTTCAAAATATGGGGTGGGGTTAAGAAAAGATAAAACTTTACTGATGCAAAGTACATTGTAGCCCCACATTTGGCTAATGCTGAATACAATTTATGAAGTAAAGGTACAAGCACGGATTGCAATAGGCACTTTTATCACATTTACTTGCAGTGTCTTCTATTTGAAATTTGTAAACAGGCCATGTCAAATTCTTACACATTTATAGACAAATGAATTAACTTGCGACTGAACCATTTATGGTTTCTAGCAGACCTTTATCTAAAAGTTTAAATTTTACACATTTTTAGTGCCAATGAACATGACTGTAATTAACAGGGTGAATGTATTTCACAGGAACTATTTCTGTATTAACAGTATAACAACAGTCATATAAAATAAGTCAATAATTATGAGGCTAGGTGTAATACTGTACAGCTGAAAGTGTGTAAGTGATCACCTAAATAAAGCACCAGTATCTTTACACTAAATCAGCCTTTTGAACATGCTGAAGAGCTAGCAAAAAACTTCGCATTCAGCTTTAGACAGAAAGATTATTGTGATGTAGCTTTAGACAGAATGATATATTGTGATGTAGCTTTAGACAGAATGATTATTGTGATGTAGCTTTAGACAGAAAGATTATTGTGATGTAGCTTTAGACAGAATGATTATTGTGATGTAGCTTTAGACAGAATGATTATTGTGATGTAGCTTTAGACAGAAAGATTATTGTGATGTAGCTTTAGACAGAATGATTATTGTGATGTAGCTTTAGACAGAAAGATTATTGTGATGTAGCTTTAGGCAGAATGATTATTGTGATGTAGCTTTAGACAGAATGATTATTGTGATGTAGCTTTAGACAGAATGATTATTGTGATGTAGCTTAACACAGGTTTGACTGTACTTTAAGCCACCATGTGTGTCTTCTTTTTGCATGTCCTTTTAGGTGGGATCTTTGAACCTAGGATCTACTTAAATTACCGAATATTCAAGGAGTAAACACATTTTAGAGACTTTGTTAAAACAAAGTTATAAAAGTTATTAAATACTTAGTTCTGCTGAAATTATAATGGATACATAATTTGTGTGCAAAAGATTGCCTTAAAAGATTTCTTGTGATGTTGGTATGAAAGAGTATTTTCTTCCAAACACTACTTCAGATATCTCAACATTATTAGTTTTTTATTTCTTTTTATTGAAACATTGTTGAAATACAAAACACAGTGCATGTATAACATGACACTATTCAAGTTCTTGTTTAATGTCTCACTAGTACTTTGGTCTAAATAGAAGCAAAGTACACATATTTGACTAAATAGTCACTTCAGAGGAATGTTATACTTTTGTGCATCAGTAGTTTTCATCCATAGTGCACACTTTTGTTCTATGATTCTGTCTTGGCTGTTTTTTTTTGTATTTTGTTACCAATTAGGTAAGTGGGTAGCTGGAGCACATTCCTCTTAAAAATTAATTTACCGTAGGTTATGTTACAAAGGCACAAAGTTAATATTTATATGGCTTTTTTCTGCATCTGACACCTTTAAAACTGTTGAATATTGTGTTCGTTCTTTGAAGTTTTCTGCATACTTGCATTAATCGATATCATACAGTCTCTCCACCTAAAATGAATACAAAAATATATGAATAAAGATTCTAGTACATGTAGTTTAATTGTTGACTATTTTTCATCATGCATATCTAATTAAAGAATACAAATGTGTTTATTTCTACAAAGTTCTAAGAAAATAAATTTAGAAACTCAACACAGAGATAGTTTATTGTCACGGTTATTAAAAAGTTTATACTGAAAAAAATCTCAATCAATGAATGTAAAAACAAGAATACCATGTTGGAGTCAAACAGTTCTATTTATTTACAATCAGTGGGGCTGGGATGAGTGCCCAGGTACCCAAAGTCCAGGTTGAGTAAAACAATTTCCAAATTTGTATAAAAATATTACCTGTTCCATTAAGTGTTAACAAGAAAAAAAGAAGGATGAAAAATACAATGTAGAGCACAGGAAGACAGTTGGGATATACATGATGTATCAAGTAACTGATTGACAATGACTGTTTAACCAAAATCCAGGATAAATATACTATTATGATAGCTAGTATTTTATTCTTATACTCAAGATTAGAAGGCCACTTTCTGTTCTTATATTGCCAAACATGAGACTTTAGTGTAACTTAATTTCAGCAATATCTATTACTAGTGAAAATTTCTACCAATCATTATCTGACTTTGGTATTTGGTTAGTATTTAAGTGGGCACTCCAATGAACATTAAGTGTAACAGTGCATTGCTGAATGGGTGTATTTTAGAAATTTCATACAAATAATGATGCATTCTTCTTAAACAATGATGTAACTCAGTGTTTCAATTTAATCATTTGAATTGGAACCAAAACAAAAATACCTTTTGTCTCAAAGACATGATTCAGCATGAGTCCAGCCGTTGTTTGCTGCTATCACTAATTAATGATTCAACTGCCATGGTCATACCTGCAACAGAATAATTTCACAGATATGTTTAAATTTAAAACTCTATTAAAGAGACAAGAGGGCTAAGATGGCCCTATATACCTCACCTGAGACCTACTTATGACCATATAATTATGACAAAACTTCAACCCTAAACTTATATCATAAACTCAAACATTCTGTTTGACCATGACAAGACAAACCTTCTGACCAGTTAACATGATGATTGTCTATAAAATATGACTTCTAGAGTACCAATAAGGTTTTCCTCGGAATTTACCTGGTGACCTAGTTTTTAATCCAAGGTGATCCACACAAACATTTTGACCAATTTTCATGATGATTGGGCTGTTAAAGTAACCTGTATGGCATACACAAGGTTTTTATCTGGGTGACCTAGTTTTTTTTACCTCAGATGACCCATATTCAAACTCTACCTAAATTTCATGAATACAATTATACTGATCAAGTTTCATGAAGATGATCCAATGAAAATTGCAACCTCTATTGCAAACATAATGGTTTTCTATGATTTGAACCTGTGAACTAATTTTTTTACCATGGATGACCCATAAATTAAAAGTTGATCTAGATGTAATCAAGGTTGTCATTCTGACCAAGTTTCATGAGAATCCATTGAAAAATGCAGCCTCTATTGCATACACAGGGCGATTTACCTGAAATGTCACACTTCAGCAGATCTGCATGTACACTGTGTATGATTTTTAATGTATACAGTAGACATTTCTGAATACTTACCAACACATTTCTTAAGGCACCCATGGATACTGTAATGTGGGTGCACAGCCTAATGAGTTCCAGATTTTGTGTACACAGAGAGTTTCATTAGTTTTCTGAAAGAAGAAATCAATAAATTTTCTATAAATTCACAGCATGACAGCTTTTCTAAACTTTTCTTGTTTTTTATTAATTGTACTTTGCTACATTACCAGAAAAAATGAACAAGAGTGCCAAACTGTCACAAAATACGCCCGTCAAGGAGGCATAACTCAGTATCTGGCAGTTCATTTGTTTTGTAAAACCTGCTAGAACTATAGAGCAGACAAGGCTAATTCACCTGTTTGAACTATGAGCTGAGAAGGCTAATTTCATAATTTTCGATAATTCAAGGGCAACAAGAGCACTGTAATCAAGAGCAAATGCAGAGCAATATCCACACAGTTATATGACGCTTGAACCCTAAGTGTGACCTTGACCTTGAAGTGAGCCATCCGGAACATGGCTTCTGCACATCGTCTCAATGTGGTAAACAATTGTGTCAGGTTTTTTCGAAATCCTTCACGGGGTTCAAGAGTTACAGAGCGGAAGGGAAAAAAAGTCCGAAATCCTTCACGGGGTTCAAGAGTTACAGAGCGGAAGGGAAAAAAAGTCATATGACCTTTGAACCCCTAAGTTTGACCTTGACCTTGAAGCGAGCCATCCGGAACATGGCTTCTGCACATCGTCTCAATGTGGTAAACATTTGTGTCAGGTTTCTTCAAAATCATTCACGGGGTTCAAGAGTTACAGAGCGGAAGGGAAAAAAAGTCATATGACCTTTGACCCCTGAGTATGACCTTGACCTTGAATCCAGCCATCCGGAACATTGCTTCTGCACGTCATCTCAGTCTGGTTAACATTTGTGTCAGGTTTCTTCAAATCCTTCACGGGGTTCAAGAGTTACAGAGCGGAAGGGAAACAAAATCATATGACCTTTGACCCCTAAGTATGACCTTGACCTTGAATCCAGCCATCCGGAACATTGCTTCTGCACGTCGTCTCAGTCTGGTTAACATTTGTGTCAGGTTTCTTCGAAATCCTTGAAGGGGTTCAAGAGTTACAGAGCGGAAGGGAAATTGCTAACAGACAGACGGACAGCGAGGCGATAACATAATACGTTCCCTTCCGGCGTATAATAAAAATTAATCATTTATTCAAGGACAGAATGGCAAACATGTTTTGAATGCAGTTATTGGCTGAAAAGTGTACACAAGTCATAACTAATAAAAATGTCTCTATAAAGCATAGACTGAAAGTTGATAGAATTACATGTCTTTTTGAATTTTATCAATTGTACTTTACCAGAAAAAAATTAATAAAAATTACATCTTTTAATTCAAGAACAGAATGGGAAACATGTCTTGAACGCAGCTATTGACTGAAGTGCACATAACTAATAAAAATGTCTGTAGTACAGACTGAAATTTATTAGTGACAGACATTACATGTCTTCATGTACTATGTCCCATTATCCATTAAAGGGAATTTAATGCCGCTACAGTACAGCATAAACATGTAAAACACACGTGTTTTGAAGACAACCTTATACATTTGGCGGTTCAATATCTGTAATTTCTACATGAAACTGTGACGTGAACATTTAAAACTAAAAATCTAGAAAATATAATTATGTTGGCCTACAGTTACATAAATACATGTGTATACATGTTCACAGGCACTACAATGTCATGATGCATCTGTACTTGTAAAGTTTACTGGCAAGTATTTGATTTCATTTACTTCCTCATTCTGTAAAAGGTGAAAATTCAGTCTCTACTGTACACTAACATGACTAATGCAACATTGGACACCAATGTTTTTGTCCACATTCTTTATTTCTAAAACTGATCGTGTTCTTATAAACTAATAAGAAGCACTGGCAGAGATATTTATTTTATTTCATTTTTCTTCTTTGACTTTGTACTTTTTAAAGATAAAAAAAGCATAATAATTAATACCCAGAAATCACCAGTCCAAAATACACCTCGAAAGCCATGGTTGAGTACATAGAGGCTAGGAATCGCTGAAACCTTTCACAAATTGCGGGAATGGGTTCGGGCCCTGCTAGGAATCATCATCTCTTTACAGTTCTTGCTGACCCTAGGGTTCTAGTAAGTGCAATTCTAGCAACAATGTTTAAGTAAACAGCACCTGAAAAAAATGAGTGAAATACCATTGACCCATGCAGGCATTAAACTGCAACAAACAAACAAAAATCAGTACTAAAATTTATTTTATGCTAACTAATGAAATACTGTGTTATATGAGTGAAATACAGTAAACTCCATATATATCGACTCCGGATATAACTTAACTTTGGATATAACGAACAGTTTTTTTTGGCCCAATTTTTTCCCATCTTTGTTTAATGTAAAAATATACGGTTATATCGTACTCCAGTTATAAGGAAACTTTGGATATAAGGAACATTATTTTCTGGCCCAACAATGAAAAATGTACAGTAAAGTAATCGTTTATATCGAACATCAAATATGTTTCAAAGAGTTAAAAATATCTGTTGATTTTGTAGTTTTCTGTTGCCGTCTGCACTTTTTTTTTCATAGCGCACTTTTAGCTATTAGTTTAGTTTATACTAATTTATTTTAGCTCGATTGTGAAGAAAGCTTTGAGCTTATCGAGTCACTCTTGAGTCCGCTTCCTGGAAAAACCAGTACTGGTGTCATATGAGGAGGTACGGTCGTGACCTTGGTAGGGCTCGAACCCGCTACCTCCGGGATGAGCGGCAGACACCGAAACCTCTACACCACCGCTCCCCTTTTAGCTTTTATTCATAAAGGTAAATCATTTCACCCTTTTCATAACCCTTTGGTAAACTAGTTAAATGAGAATACAAACATAATTGCTAAGTACGATATTCAAGTGATAATATTTAACGTAAATAATTGTGAGCGTTTTTTTTTAAAGCTTGCAGACAGGATGCAATCCCACATTGGGAAAAATACTTTGTTAAATATTTCAAGTTATGGCAAGAGAGCCAAAATCATCTTTCTTCAATTGTATTTGTTTAAGTATTGCCATACATGAACCATCTTTTTTGATGTTTTATCAATCCTTGCAATTATTTTACATAGGTTTGGATAACAGTTATAGATCTTTATAACTTTGCAAAAGGAAGTAGGAAAATCAAAAGCAACTTTAAGTTGATGGTTCGGATATTATTACATTTGACTATAAAAATACTTGTTCGATATATATATTTTAGTTCGATATAATATACATTGTATATAAGGAACTTGTTGATATACAGATATAAGGAACTCCGGATATAAGGAACAAATCTGATAGGTCCCGAGGAGTTCGTTATAAGCGAAGTTTACTGTATAGAATGATGATATATATTTCATATCAGTCACAGTGTGGGTGATATTGGTCTGCTGGAACTACTTTTTTAAGCAGTGCGTATACATAATTTTGCTTTTGTTTTGATAGTTAGCATAAAATAAAAAGAAAATTTGTTTTGCGTGGATATGGAATATATCTCAACTCAAAGGGATACAATTTTCACATTTTGACTCGCGCTCATGAAAATATTACAATTGTATCACTTCTCGGTGAGATATATTCCATATCCACTCAAAACAAACAAATATCGTCATGTTATCATGAAAATCAACCACATGCAAGCAGGATTCAAACTCAGGATGTTCAGTTTGTTAAGCCGACACTCTACCATGTCACCATAAAAGCTTGCTCAATGGCTATGAAGTACAAGTGTTTTATTATGGTATTCACCCTCTAATATATGATACAAAGATTTGAGTTTTGCTTGGTGAAAAGTACAAATGCTGCATTGCATGTCAGTAATTATTAAGTAACTTTAGGGAGACAACATCTACAAAGTGACTCTAACCCATAACTATCATGTAAGATAGATGATCATGTTCTCACTAAATTCATTAAACTATTTGACATCACTTATTGTAGCTATGTCACACGGGGTTTGGGCCTGGCCAGCTCCATCTCAGCTCATTATTATACATTTTAATACAAAAGCAACTAATATCTTTCTTGCATATTGGATTGGCATTTCCGGTGATTTTGCCTATGTCGGAAAAACCAGTCTGGCACCCCTGCCAGACGACTCTCGTGAAATACTTTTGATGTAGCGTTATAAACATTGTGACATTACTTTCCTTAACACAACGTCAGAATATCACATGGGAATATCCGTCACCTCGGGTAACTGTTTTGCGGGAACTCGGCAAAACAGTTACCCTCGGTGACGAATATTTCGATCTGAACCTCGTGCTCATGACAGAAACTATTAATACAGATGTTGTGATCTTAGGCATCAGAGTGTACAGAAGCCCGGTTAGCTCAGATGGTTAGAGCGTCTGACTTGCAAGCAGACGGTCCTGGGTTTTAATCTTACAATTAATTAAGTTACATCATTGGTGAGTAGATTAAAAACAGTCAGTTTGAGCTTATAAAGTTAGTGGACGGTTCTTAGTGGACCAGACAGCATGTAGTATTTTCAGGGGTTATCATTGATGCCCAGCTCAACAGCTATACACTTCCACTGTATGGTCAAAACCTAAACAGTGGAATAGTGTAGTGATCCTAGGCTTCAAGTTCAGAGTATCCAGAAGCCCGGTTAGCTCAATTGGTTAAAGTGCCTGACTTGCATGCAGTAGGTTGTGGGTTCAAATCTTGCACTTGGTAGATGTTTTCTCAATAAGTTACATCACAGAAAATGTTTATTAATTCAAACTCTTTCCAAATTCCTGTTTGGTTTTTCTATTTAAAATGTAATTTCTAGCTGTGTAAGCAGCTAAGCTGACTCCATGTTAGAGTAATAATAGTTCTTAATTACATTCACAACCCCTAAATCATTTCTAAGTACACCAGCACGGATTTTAGATGATCTGTGCAAACAAACTGTTTCTTCCGGGATCGCGGAAACAGAAGACAATGGGGAAAATGCAGACGTTTCTTAGGGAATTTGAAGTTCATCCATCTTTAAAAACAAATACAATTCTTTAGAAAGTATTTCTACAACATGTAGAATCAATAAAGCCACTTTTAATAAAGCTGGTAAAAGTGATACTGCAAAGAAAAGTATTTTTACCCTTGTTTCCGATCATTTCGCTTGCTTGGTTACCGTGAAAGTAAGACGTTGTGAAAATTAATGTTTTAAGGTGTTACACCATCCACTACTGTAAAGTAAATTGTACTAGAGGCAGATTTTCTTTTTCAATCGACGATAGCCGCCATCTTGATTTTGACTTGCGTAACTACTTGCGCTTGCTCTTGACATGGTGCAAAAGTTACGCCAATTTTTACGTCTTTACGTTACGCCAGCTGTTGATAAAACGCTCCTTACGCCAAACTTTGTAGTTACGCCAGAACTTACGCCAAAACGTTGGCGCAAATATGTTGATAAAACGGCCCCCAGGAACGTAAACATATTTAGTTGAAATCACTGACACAATTCAGTATGGTATTTGACAAAAAAGCTTTCATGACGGCCAAGAAAAT
Source organism: Saxidomus purpurata (assembly GCA_022818135.1). Classification (NCBI taxonomy): domain Eukaryota; kingdom Metazoa; phylum Mollusca; class Bivalvia; order Venerida; family Veneridae; genus Saxidomus; species Saxidomus purpurata. Next base: position 13,470 of record JAFMSR010000138.1, on the reverse strand, counting down.
AAAAATATAATTTCTTTTTTTATGAAACTTGTATGATTAAATTGTGAGCATTACTGATGGAAATTCTTTCAAGGCTTTAGAAGAAATTGTGAAGAAAACCTTCAGTTATGGTTAAATTGCGCCTGAGCGGAAAGGAAATTGCCTGTAGTAATGTTTCAGCCCTATATGTGGCCTTGAGATTGGGAGTAGTTGGCTGGTTGCTGTGTATGACAAACTCTTGTGGTATACGTAACCATTGCATGAAGTTATATAAAAATCGGTCCATGCATGTGGTATATACAGACCGGAAACGAAGTTTCGGACGGACGGACGGACGGAACAATGCAAACCTAAAGACCCCGAACCAGTAATATGACTGGTAGGGGACTAATAACTAGGAGAAAGTGAAGTTATCTATATAATTTGTGCAAAAAGACTAAAGACGGCAAACGGAACATGAAGGTAAAACCGATCAAAATCTAAGTAAACCATTTTAAGTAGTTGCCTTCAATATTTTATTACTCGTGCTTATAACGAACGTTTTACAAACGATACCACATATATATCGTATATAGACTATAGGACATGCAAAAGGAAGACAGTAAATGCAGTTTGTACGAGAGTGAACATACAAGTGGACATTAAACCCGAAGCAAAAATATTATTAAAACAGAGAAAAGAGAGAAAACAAATATTATTTATAAAATGGAAACACTACCTTAAGTCTAAATAATAGCACATTGAGTAAATACACCAAAATCTGTTTTTGCTGTGTGAACATAATGTTATCCCATGTATCGTCATTGTACTTTTTTGTATAATATATAAAAAAACGTACAAGAACTACAACGTATTTTTTGTTCTGGCCTAAATACGCTGATCTGTTGATCTTGAGTTGTAAAATTACTGCTTTTCAAACAGATAATGCCATTTGAATAGTCGCGTGCCAGTATTATAACTAAAGTTAATATAGCGTGACATAAAGACGTTATCCATTGACAAAATAATGAGAAACATTGTCGCGCCAATCATTTTATCGTTCACCTCTTATACCACTCCGTAGATTAAAGTCAATAAACCTATTGTCTACTGCATGCTAAAACATGTAAAATAAATGAAAGAATTTAAACTCGAAACATTTCTTTATGGTATTTTACCGTGGTGGTTTTGGTCTATTTTGTATCTGCCTGTCTCGGTTACCTCCCTTTATTGTTAAACTGTATAACAATCCTTTGGCACTTTCCCGTCTTTACCATTATATACAGTATCTCTCAGCTTTTACTGCGAGTGCTAAGGGGAGGTACGCGCAGTAAATAGTATTGCATTATGTTATTCTGTTATTTCAATGATTAAATTATATGTGATATAAAACAGCCTGCATAAATATATAAGTTTTAGATACATTAAAAGATTGAAAACCGTGACTCATTTGTCCTTGAGACAAGTAGATATACCCATAGTACAAATCTAGGGGTTGTAGCCAGCGCTTTAAGTGGCCTTGTCCTGAGAGTTGATTTAAATATACCCACGTAACTCACAGTACAGCTTTGGGTGCACTTGAATTATTCTGAGCCGAGCCTGAGGGTGTAACCACTAGACTCACGGGGTCGACTTGGGACGGAGCTATTCTCCCAAATTAAGGGTTTACGTACATAAACCTACATTTCCTTGAAATATGTAAATGAACAATGTAAATGCCTGCTACATTTAGCTGTTACTTCAAACGCGGTATTTATTTATTAATGTGAAGAAAGAAACGTGATTTTTATACAACTGCATCAGAACTTAAAGCAATATATTAATGTTAATCGACTGAATAAACGATAAACAAAATTGGCGTGTCATTTAATAGAAGCGCCTGTGCGTAAAACTAGTCGTTACTTTATTGTATAGTGTTATTTCATTTTATTTACTAGTGCAACAAACGTAATTCCATTGATCCGCTTTCGTATATATATTGTTAAAATGGGTCAAGTTCGAAGCGCACTTCTTTGTCATTAATTGTAAATTTGTTCTGCTTATAATATGATGAAGTTATAGTCAACTGTACTACCACCAATGGTAACCCTACAACACCAATACAATCGTCTATATTTTTCAATTCTCATTACAACCCGCACTCCCACTGAAAAAGTAAATTGAAAGTTGTATTTTGATATATGTATAATATATAATGTACTTTTCCTTATGCATGCTATTGAATGTTATATAATAGAATATAAGCTCTAGTAAACTATATGTTCTGTTCTATATTTACGCGAAGGAATTTCCAATATTTGTAATTATTTTAAGCTTAACAATCTTCACGTAGCAATGATTAAGTTGGTACGACCGCAATATTGGTAATTTTAAAGACAAAGCGCGAACAGTTACATGTATGAAACACGAACATGTACGGTGCGTCGTCAGTGTTTACAGTTGGAAAATATTGTAATTCCCAATTGAAGAGTGAAAATTACGACGCCTCGCCGAGGATTTAAATTTGCTACATGCTCAAAATGTAAATGTAAATAAATGTTATTTTAATGCCTAATGAATTTATAGAGAATATAAATCAGTTACAAACAATTATACACCTAAAAGATAGGTTGGGACCTATACATAGAACTAGTACATTTACCACCAGGTAAGAGAAAAATGAGAAAAGCATTTTAAATTACAGGTACCAAATTGTAAAGTTTCTAAAATGAACATTACAGAGTTAAATCATGATAATGGTGATATGGGTATGATTTTAATCAATAAGAAAAAAATCAAATAAAAAGAAATGTCGACTTTTAGCTCATAAAGACACGCATGTCAGCTGTTCTATAGAGGTCCAGTTTACCACTGGTACAGAAGTCATTTTTCAAATTTGTTGAAATTACACCCTTATTGTCTTGTTATTACGGTTCAGGTTTATTGTTTTACATAGAGCTCTTTAAGAAATGTTTAAAGATATTCCTACCCCAAAATGCAAAGTATAGAGCCTAGAAGTTTAATATGTAGAATTATTTAATAGTTTTTTTTGTTAATTATTTTCTCTAGTTATGCCTCTTTGGTTAATACACTGGTCCTGTCCGAAATTATTGTTTTATGTGATCTTCATCCAAAAATTTCATGAGATTTATTTCTCTTAAACAGATGGCTCGGCTCATTTCTACATATAGTCGTACAAGAAATAAAAATGTATTCTCAGAAATCTTTTAGCAGTTTTGTTTCTAAGGAAAGGTTTTTGCACGACCTCTTACCAAAATTGCTCAAAAGATGTTCATCTATCTTTAAATATTTAATCAAGTGACTTAATTTTGTATGCTGTTTTCAATTTGTACGTTGAATTAAACGTTGAAAGAATCCTCGAGCTACCATGGAACATTTAAAGTAAGTTTAAGGCCATCGCGTAATATAAACATTACACTATTTCATCTAGCTTGTATATCCTTTATGAGCGCGTAATTTGAGCATGTAGTTCATGGCTATAATTACAATGAATTTCTTAAGACTGTATATTTAGTTCATCTGTGGTCTGTTTGGTTTGAATAGACCTTTTATAACCACTGATCAATCGTCAGATTTTAAAAAACACAATGAGGATCATATTGTATGTCTTTTGAATTGTAAAATCACGATAAGGTCTAACAAAGTTTTATACTCGTGTAAACAAATAGTGATTGGTTACGATCTTGACGACCGTCTCGGCTTCTTTGTATTTATACAGATTTGGAACTGTGTGCGAGATATGACGATTTAGTTGCTTAAAACATTAAGTATGATCAAAGAAAGTTTATAGTGATTCTTGATTTCAATTAACATATGCGTCCATGTTATACATTTTGTATATTACTTTTTGTTTGAGTTCTGTGTAAAATCACGACTGGCGTAGCCATGTTAAAATGAATGTTTGTGATTGTACCCCATACAGATAGATTACGAAAAGACATTGTGTGTACATTAGGAAAAACTATTATTATTTGCAAACGTATTATATAACATCATTTTACATGTTATGCAGTGTCGAACAAGCCGATCTTTACTACGGAAGTGCCTAATATATTGGGAGGCATTGCCATCTATGTGTTAATGTTTGATGATTTTAGAAACGAATCATTGAAATATCGTGTAAATAATTTATTCTTGCATATCGACATATATTTGGATTTATTGAAGTGTTGCTGAAATACAATGTTAATTTAAAATGATTCATAAATATAATGTGGCAAATTTTAAAGATAATGTGAACTAAATATGAAAATCTAATGGACATAATCTTATGCTGGATCGTAGAGGTAAGTTATTTTATAATTACTTGTTTTGTACTGTTTTATAAGACAATGACAATGACAAATTGTTTATTTGATATCGGCCACCGGCCCATTACAAAAGTATGTTACATTCTTTTATGAAAATATTACTGTTTTAATATCTACAGTGTGATAATGATCAAGGATTGTACGTAAAGAAGTTGTACAGTTTTACAAATTTAATTACAGCTCTAAATGTTAAGAATTCTGTAATTATTAATTCCAATTCCCTACGCTGCCTGGTAGCTTTTCCTTTTTCGAGAGATTATGATTTAAATGGTAAAACCCTCTGAGCGAATATGCCATGTTTACTACGGAATTTCCCGTCTGAAACTGAAATAAACGTTTGCGCATGTGTAATTGGGCGGTCTTAAATCTTGCGCAAGCTCCGTAGATCACCAATTGTTTACATCCGGTAGGCGCATAGAAACGGTCAAAACGTTCATTAGTGCAATGCTCATAACGATTTTACAAATCCTATTAGTTATGTTGTCTATGTCGCCCCACTCATTTCGGCTAAACACTTTAATCTAAAAGACTTAATAAACACTTGCATTTCATTTAAGAAATGATAAACCACAATTTGCAATTCTAGATAACAAAGGCCAAAGACGCCGCCGCCAGCCCGTAGCATTTGATCCCACAAAACGGGCCGTCACGACGGGCGTATAAAAAGATAATAATTACTGGCGGCTTATGAATGTACGACATCTCTGGATTAGAATGTTAGAAACATTAGACAAATTTTATAGCCTGGAATATTTTGTCCGTACGCTGACGCATTTAGAAAGGATTAAGTTGAAACATCAAATACCGTTCATGTCGCAAAAATAAGAGCAAATGATAAGACTCATTAAAGCCAACATCAGTCTATTCGGTAACGATAGTAATACGTATAGGAACATACCGCCACTATTCTCCGAATAATTTCTTTGTTCTAATATAATATTTATATAACATTTTTGGAACACAGAAATGAGCGATTTGAATGGAATGCAAAACAATACATGGTAAAACTACATTTTTTTTAATTTATTTTCATTTACTCTCGACAAGTTAGATTAATCGCTCTCGAGATTCACTGTAAATAAAATCGTTTCATTCTCTTATAATGTGTATGGGAAAGGTCGTGTGTACTTACCTGAAGCGAGACCTAGTGTCCCAAAAACATATGTCTCCTGTCATTTCACACACCTGTTGATGACGTAGTTTACGCGGCCTGTAAACACACATTGAGAAGAACAATTATTTTGTTTACGGAAGAAATATATAGATATTTGACTAATAACTTTTTAGTTCACCTGAGCACGAATTGCTCAACGTGTTCTTTTAGGATCGCTGAATGTATTGTAAATTGTACCCTGATCGGGGCGCGAACCCGTTACCCTTCGCTTACAGGGCAAATGCTCTCTCGACTAAGCTAACCAGTCACTTAAGCATTATTTATGAAGACTGAAAATGCAAGGGTATTTTATTGGCCTTTTTCATGCGGTTTTATCCAATTAAAAAGCGCCTTACAGAGTATCTTTTTTTCAATTCAAAAAGTGTTATACATTCTACATGTCATTTCAATGGCGGTTGAAAAGTTACCAACTTCCTGTCAAATGCGCGCTGAATACGGCTGCGCCGAAAAATGTGACTGTTAATATACTATAAATAACTGTATATCTATAATACTACACTAAAAATGATAAAAAAAGCTCCTAAAACAACGTGAATTTCTGTCCTGCAGTTATCATCCTTAATAAAAGAAAGTGTAGTTTACATTTCAACACTAATTTTGTTTACTGTTCCATTTCAAATGAAAGCATATGATTTATACATATTGCGAACAAGTGGGTTACGTGATTTGTAATTTTGATGCGCTGCGTGTAAAAACCACATACTGCATCAAAGGCTAAAACTGCCTTGCAATAATCAAATCAGACAATTAAATACTTTTGTGTGGGCCTCGAAAGCTCAGTGGTTAGGGCGTTTGCCTCCGGAACGAGAGGTCCCGGGTTCGAATCCCAGCCCGAGCACGAGGTGTGTCCTTGGGCAAAAACATTGGAGCCAGCTGTAAATGGGTAGCAGTGATGAAAAACTCACTGCCTTTCTCTTGCAAGCGTGATGACATCTGGAATGAGTTTCAATAAGCTAGGGAGCTTTCTTCGTTATCGAACTTAAATAAATTCGTATAAACTAGACACTATATTAACAGCTAGCAAAATGAATTTGAAATGAGATGGCTCAGCGACAATCAATAAAAAAATAACCAGAAATCAAGATGGTCTCTTCGTACACAATTATTGTTCAATGAAAGAAAGAAGCGGATAACACGTTAGAAACGTTAAGTAACTACAACATGAATAACAGGAATATTAAAGCCAACGCCTCTTTGTTACATGTCTCTTGTGTTTTTTTTTTTTTTTTTTTTTTTTGCCTTATAAATTATTGTATCTAATATTATTTCCGTAAGGTAACAGTGGAAGAAACAGAACTTTGCGAATATTTTCTAAATAATGAATGTGCATGTATATGATTTTGTATATGCAATTTTTGCATATTTAGGCTTACATTAAAAGTTAAATGTTGTGCAATTTGTTATGAAAGCTCGAGTTACGTGCTCATTTGTTTTACAAAATCAAGAAATAACATATATGTCACATATATTCTAACACTAGTATGCTACTGGATACTTTAGTGATGTTGCATTCACTAAATGCCTTTTTATTTGCTAAAGCACTTTAGCGTACTGTTTTTATATCCTTGATTTAAAGCCGCACCTGACGAAAAACAAATATAAAAATAGCGGCATTTAAAGTTTTGGGAGCAAGAACTACCTTTTATTTATTATCAGTTGTTTTCAAAATATTCCTCAAAAATCGCATGCACCGGGACTGGCCAAAAGCTGGTAAGCACGTTTCCAACAGGAAAACCAGCATAACATATATACACGTATATAGCTTTTATGCGAAGCCGAGACCTTCCCTTTATATTGCCGCCGTACATAAAATGAATACTGTTATATGCCCATAATACCTGGTTTCCTATCATATAACTATAACGTATGCAATGTTTATCGGTTTTAGACAGGACAGCGTCTCCACAAAAGGGCTAATTGCTGACTCAAGCATCTCTCCCGTGATGCCGTAAAGTAGAATTTTGAGCCGAAATACGAGATAATTTACCTTATTGCAATTTTAAGTCAGTATAAGTCAGAGTTTGGTCGGTGTTCCCATACCCAGTGGTGAAGGCAGGTTGCTACTACGTGTGTTCATGGCGGTGGTATCCTAAGGCGTTCAATGGCTTTCGTGCAACCCAAACACTACTAACCCTTACTAACCGGAGGCGGACCCTGTACCGGACAGGGAGGGGGGACTTGCCCCCTGCTGGTCGACCCAGCACAGGGTTAGGGGTGTCAGCCCAAATTCCCGAGAACACACATAGCAACAAAATGTCTTCGGTGCCAGTCACGCTACTCTGCCAGTCATGTCCTAACAAAAAGATAAATTCCGAGTCCAAACGTAGGTCACCCACGCGGCTAATTCGACTAAGGTGTAAGTGACTCTAGCCCTGAAAGGGATGGTGCACAGCTAAAGGATGTAGCCCTAAACAGGGCCCTTGTGCCTTCCCCCAGTGCAGTCTCGGTTAGGGAGGACTTTGCAGGGCAACCAAGAAGCCGCGTGGCCGGCCACCCGGCAGTCGTCACCGGTACGCGGGTCTTCTGTCGAAGGCAATTATCACAGTACATCGTATTAGCACACAAACATCCATTGCCAGGGCCACTCCCCCTCGTGTTGGTCACGGCCTCGCCAGCTACGAGGCCGGAGTCAAGCATCTGGCGAGACCTAGAGCCTGCTTCGCGATCTGCATGTCACGAGGGGCTGAAGCAGTACGAACTTGCAAGCTTCCGTTTTTCAGTTATATACCGGTTATTATGACACATATTTCTATACAGAGTAAATGAGAATTCACCGCGTCGTTTTGTGCATCGGGTTAATCCTCTTCCGGTACGCACGTGCATTCGTGTCCGAATAGGGTACGAATAGACACACAAATTCAAGTAAATAAGAAAACATAATTGTTGAAGATACACATGCCCAGATGCCCAATCCTCTTCTGGTACGCACGTTACATATTTTTGTATTTTGGATAATTGCGACTGTATATACGGGTTTTAATGGTCGCAAATAGTTTTAATGGCGACGGCGCTGCAGCGTAAGTGTGTTAGCATGTGTCATTAACAAACATACCTTATATGTTATACAATCAAACCTGTGCACAAAGACCACAATACTTGAAGAAGCTGTTGATGGTCTTTGTTGACAGATGGGCTGTATTCACAGGTATTTCCGCACTAGCTGAATAGTGCAATGTTTGGTCAAATGCTGGTCTTTCTTCGGAGAACGAATTTTCGGAGATGGTCTTTTACACAAGCAAAAATTAAACTAAAATCCGTCGGAAGAACAAAGAAAACTGTGTGGAATTACGACAGTAGAATAGACGTTTACATATTGTTTCTAAATATAAGTTGAAGTATATCTAGAAATATACGGAATTTCAAGCAAACTCTCGTATTTCAGATATATATACAGTGCAACCTCTCCACAACAACATCAAAGGGAATATCAATTTTTGTTTGGTGTGGAGAGGTTGTTGCTCAGGGGAGGTTATTTTGTTCAGATATAACTGCTTTGGGAAATAAAATATCTGTCTTTGTAGAGATGTATTTGCTCTTCAGAGGTGTTGTTTAGAGAGGTTGGACTGTACAGGATAGTGTTTCATCGTATTTATAAGTATACGCAAAGCCGTACTTTAGCAGTATACGGACTCCCATATTTCAAAATATACGTGATAGTATAACCAGATTAAGCTGCCTTGGCGCAGTGGTAGTATTTGCCTCAGGATCGATGGCTCCCTGATTCGATCCCCACCAGTGCCAAGTAGTGGTTGTGTCTTTAGGCAAGACATTGTAATTCCTCATTGCCTCTCTCTCTCATTCCATCTGGAGTGTGTCTCGATGGCGATTAATTTATTAATATAAGTGGTAACAACTTGCAAAACATAAATTACTATAAATAAATAGATTCCCGCATTTTAAAGTGTCACTAGAAATGCCAAGGGACTATATTTTAATTTCGAGTGAGCGCATCTTCGACTAACCGCATCAGACATTATCTAGAACAATTCTAGCACAAAATGTACTGTTTTTGCCCATTTTGCCAGTGTTTTAACAGGAATAAAAACGTGTGTTAACGGGGAGATTCACGCGCTGTTATAACTCTTTTTCATTTATGCGCATTACAGGGCCATTGTAAACAATGGACCTGTCTTCCAAGTCTTTCATCAAGCACGGCGTCAACACTGTCGGGCTTAAACATAAATATGACGTAAACAACACGCTTGAACGTCAAACAAGTTAGAGCGTTTCATTCTTATTTTTATGATTTATTATGCTAGAATTGCGCTAACGAACGTTTTTTCGAGTTATAACGCCTGCAGAAACCCTCGGGATATGTTTGTGCCCTCGCCCTTACGAGCTCAGGCACCAACCATCCCTTGGGATTCTGCAGATGTAATAACACGAAAAAAACGTGTGTTAACCCTACATTCACACCGGACGTTGTCGTAATTACAAGCATATCGTAAAAGGCAAAAACAACAATTATTATATATGAATTAAAAACGTATTGTTTATTACGTCATTACGAAACAACTAGTCTACAATAGATTTATACTGTACACATAAATTAAATATGCACCATGGAAAAGGAACACACATTTTTCAGTCGACAATACAATTTTACAACATACATAATTTATACACGGGATATATACAAAGCCCTTCACTATATTATTTGAATCTTATAATATGAAATAAGGCACTGTCTGGAATGGGGAGTTATCCTTTCCTGTGAACTTAAGTACTGATAAGGGGGGGGAGGAATTGTGGCTCTTACCAAAGTCTCTCCTAGGACTAGATTGATGGAATTTCCCAATTGAGCAAAAAGATCCCAAATAAATCAACAAAAAGTTCTCAAAATTGTGTTTAAAAACGTCCAGTATCTATTTAGGTTAATGAGATACATTCAGTCTCTGCTTAAAGCCTATAATTACCTTATATTCTCGAAACTCGGGAACAAGCGGGGTTGCAAAAATTCAGGAACAGAAGAGGGGTGGTGTGTTAGGGAGGGGTGATTCATTTAATCTATACATTATTACACACACAAAAATGATGCAGGAAAAGGTTCTAGCCAATCTGACATACATGTTGCCTTCATGTTGTATCTTTCAAGCCTGAAAAACTATTCACATGATTTTGCCAGTACTATTTAAAGCTCCAGACATGTTTGCCGATACAGGGTGGCACCGCGCATAAAATTTCCCGTTTGAGAAGGCCAGCTTCCATTTTTTTAGAAAAAAGCATGGAGAAGCAATATGGAATTATTGTGTCTTTCATAAGGTCACTACCTGAGCACTGATGGGGGATCGAACCCGGGATCCTCCGATCCTAAGGCGAAATGTTAAAAAAGCTAACTACAGTACAGTACACTTTATACACCAAAGAAAGTCAGATCGGGATTTAAACCAGAGTCTCCCCATAGCCAGACATGGGTTGCTCTAACTTCCTGAGATATCTGACTCCTATCTGAAGACTCTGGCAGTTCAGTGTATTCCTTAACACAGAATTATATGTGCATAGAGCTATGCCTACATGTACTTGTATAAAATATAGTAATGTTTCGAAGGTATCTTTCCAATGCTATGAAAGAAATAGCTACGTTGTTCAATGTTGTATCAACAAAATAAACAGATGACAGGAACTACTAATCCACCAACAATTTTTGACAGTGACGTCATTTTGCCAACAAACTATAAATAAGCATGGTATATCCCAAAACGAATGTATACTTATGACAGATAGAAATGTGTCCCTATCAACTGAGATGTCCAAAGTAAGGTATGACCCAGTGGATGTTCTGTCTGTTTGACACGCAGGCGATGCTAGTTCGAAACTTGTGGTCGGCGAGATATATTTATGTTTTCTTTTTTGGGGGCAAAATTTATATAGTTGGAAAGGCCTGTTAACATTTTGCTTTCTTTTTTGGTCATAGCCATTTTAGTTATTTTATGTGAAGCGTTTTCTACACAATTTATTCTGTTTGCCTTCTTCGTGAAGCCCGAGAAAATCAAGATAAGGATACAATTGAAAAAAAATACCGTCCAGGAAAAAGGTTCCGCTGGCAGGTTTCGAACTCGGTACACGGTTACTACCACAGCGCCTTTATCCTCTGGGCTACGTTTTCATGCAGGCTATATGCAAGAAAACAGGATCAAAATCTAGTACAATATAAAGGTAAATATTGGAAACATAAACACAATTGGAAAGTGTAAACACAATATGACGTCACTGTCAGGTATCCCTGGTGGATTAGTATGTCAGTTACGTATCCTTGCATTTTAATCTCAATTTTGTCAATAAAACTTTATTTAAATATCTTACTCTCGTTTTAGCTCAGCATTTTCAAAATTGTAAGGATGAAAATAAAATAAAAAATAAGACCGGAAATAGTAAACAAGCACCTGCGGCACCAAGCACCTGCTTTGTCTTTAAAAAAAATATTCACGAACTTCAAGGCACTTCGCGCCGATGGTAATTCTGTCAGTTTCCTATAATCCAAACCTATTCATACAAAAAAGCTTGTGTATTCTTCGTGACATGACCAATTAAAAGAAAAACAAAAGAAAATGATGGCACCGTACATGTTTTGCACATACGGAAGTCATCAAAAATAATTGTCTTAGAGAATGCAACTACGCAAAGACGAGTAAATAAATACGGGCGTTACCGTCTCGGTGATTTCGCCTATATAAGTCGATAACATTTTAACAACGTAATAATGAAACGCAAAGAATGATTTCGTTGAATATATTTTAGAGTTGTATCGTTGATACCGGATAATCCATATGACCAACGCCACCAGAAGATGTTAGTTATTTTAAGTTTTCAGAGGATAGTGCAAGATACAAAACGCGTCCCGTTCAGAGACAACCCTGGTTCTTTAACATGCCCGGTGTACAACACCGATACATCAGACCTCGGGTTTAGGTCTCATCCAAAAGACTATTAGTTATGTTAGTGGAGGAGCGGGGGATCGAACCTGCGATTCCTGGATTTCCAGTCCAGTGCATTACTACCAGACTACAGACAAAGTCTAGGAACTACGACGTGCTACAATATGTACATTTATACTGACGTGTTTTGCTGCACTTTTTTGGTCTGGTAACTGAACTTACACATGCGGATGTATTTTTATTCAGTCTTAAATTTTACAATGCGGTTTACACTGTTTCTTAACAGGAATATCTGTCATTTTCTGAAAATTGTTCAAGTGGTTACAGAAAGTTGCGCAAATTATATTTAATTATATTTAAGGGTCATGGAGGTTCATTGGAGCTCTAACTTCCTACAAACGCGTCTATTGTAGATTTTTTTTTAAATACTTCTAATTTCTATGTATCTTATTATCTTCACCAAGTTACTCTGACTGTAAATGATTTATCATGTTTAACAATATATTTTCCTGATCGTTATCTCAAAAAAGTACTTAATGTGTCTAGACAGTAGTCTTAATAATATTTTTCAATATTGCGTTTGTCTCGTATAACTACAGAAAATACGACGTAAGGTTACAGACTAGAAGTGACCCTATGTATTGTTAAAACATGCAATACGAGCACTATGAATTGCAGTATTTCAATGTTATCGCGCGTCCTCTACCAGCGTAAAATGTATAAAGCATTGTATAAGTTTATAAAAGCCTATTTTAATATCATCTATTATTTAGTTTGAAATGACACATCCAAGATCTTTTGTATTGTACGTAGGGAATACTAGAGGCTTATGTATTTTGATATTCTAGTTTCTGTCTCATGACACAGGAAAATGAACCTTAAACAATTAACTGTAGCTGATATTGTACACACCACAGCTATGTCACGAAGCTGTCACGCAGCAAGTGTGCATTGTTAATACAGTCAGAACTTGCTCAAAATATATAAAAAATGTTTAAAGTTGCATAGATTAAATACTGACAGTGTCATGATAGTTTTACTTGTGGGGCGTATGGTTACTACAATCTTTCAATTCACCGTTCAGTAATTCATCGCGGGCAAGTATATAGGTATACAATGTCATAAAGATAAAAGGTTTTGCATTTTCTTGTAA
>JAFMSR010000137.1:0-82106 GCA_022818135.1 Saxidomus purpurata | reverse complement strand
TATAATTTAAGACACATATATCTATTTGTTTTCTTGTTCTATAATCATGGCTGGCATTTTCATTCATAATCATTTCCTTAAATCATGTATACAGTATGTGTAAAACTAGGCCTACTTACATGTGAAGGGACCACTGATTGCTTAGATCATCTTTAAAATCCTTCCAATATATTTTACTCTCTCTAGCTATAAAATCAAAGTAAACAAACAATATCTCATTTTGGCAACGTTGCCATGGTAAATACACAAAATGTACAGTACAGCACAGGCGGATTCCGTTTTTGCCGCGCTATAGCGCGGGAGGTTTTACGCGGGAGCAATAAAACCATGTCGCATCACGCGGCATATGATCGTATATGCGGCATCTATATGCCGCGTGTCATTTGCGATATGCGACAAGTACCATGTCGCGTGACGCGGCGAAAAGGATTATTTTTTTCCTTTAAAAATGAATGCCTTTTACACAATGTACAAAATGTACATGTTAATTCTTTAAAAGGTTTTATAAGATATAATTTTATAGAATTTGTGCATGAGTTACTGCAGTTTACTATCTTTCGAGTATGTTTAATAGATAATTATTGTATATCATTAAAAGTGGTAACATTTTCATGACTTTGTTCTTTTATTCTAAACTTTTTATTACAGATATCGTTGTTTGTCGCAAGAATTATAACCTTATTGCTTATCAATAATTTGTCGTCGTTTTGATGTATGTATTTAAACAAAATTGATTCTGACGCTTGCCTTGAAGTTTGAGATAATTAGTGTCACATCTTAATTGAGGAGACACTTATTGCTAATATTAACAAAGGGTGATGATTGCCATTGTCTACAGTACTGTCAGCATGTCTTTCATTTTAATGAACCATAAAGTAAGAATAATCGGCTAAAACAGATATCATTGCAAATTTACTGTCGAAGTAGTTAAGACAGGATTATTTTAGTGTCAAGTATTTAAAACTATTTTATTAATAAGTTTATTGTAGAAACTGATCGAGGTAAACTAAATAAGCTATTCGTTCTTGGACTCTGATTTGTGCTACAAAGACACAATAATCTTAAATAAATACTGAAACAGATGATAACCGCAAACTGCCGATTTACTGCTTAACTATTACAATGTATACGTATGTTCCCTTTTTTCGTCATACTTTGCGACAAAAACAATACGTTTGTTATAAATATAAGAACTGACAATTATTTGCCGTCTAAATGTACAACAAATCGGCATCAACTCTTTTAAATGTACGGTACTACATTAAGTTTCTAAAGTAGACATTTCCAGCTTTCAATTTGGAGAATTCCCCCGGTGCATAGCTGGTCATGATCTGCACTGATGAAAATTCATGCAGAACAATTGCTGCTAGCATGAAAATTGTTACTTTATCAAAACAACAATTTCTCAGCGCTGACTGCATCCACATAATCAGTAGATAAATGTAAGAACTAAACTTCACAAAAATACAAGTAACATCCTTAATACTGTACGTTCACTTATCAAACACCTACGTTGTGAGAGCTCGAACCGGGGGCACAACCGGTTTCTGTACGTACATGCATATCGATTCCTACACTCGGAGTTAGACACCAACATTTTACCAACTACCTAAGAGCTATGAACCGGGATCACATCCGGCTTTTGTACGTATAGGTGTTTGATGTTTTATGGAAATAATAAACTTTAAGATGTTTTTTTTTTTAAAGATCGCACTGTTGAAAGTAAAATTTAGTGACGTAACATCAAACATTGTGATACACACATATAACATTAACACCTCGTGCTAAGGTTTTGTTTCAAAACAGTTAAATTTGATTTGAACTGAATTACAATTCAAGAAGGAAAGTACATCCGTTCCAGCCGTATTTTGGTCGTTCTAACAGACGGACAGTTTACCTTATTACAGTAAAATCCGTATATAGCGACTCCGGATATAACGTAACTTAAGCTATAATGAACAGTTCTTTTGGGTCCGATTCTTCCTTTTTTGTTAAATGTAAAAAAGATGCGGTTATATCGTACTCCGTTTATAAGGAAACTTCGGATATAGTCTTCTACATTTCACATGTATAACCTTTTGATAAACTAGTTAAAAGAGAATACCAACACAATTGCTAAGTACGATGTTCAAGTGATAATATTTTTCGTAACCAATTATGAGCGTTTCTTTAAAAGCATGCAGATCGGGTGAAATCCCATTTTGGGAGAAAAAAAACATGTTAAATATTCAAGTTTTAGCTGTCGAGCGAAAATCGGCTTCATTCAATTGTATCAAATACAAAATTATTTTGTTTCAGTATTGCCAATGAAAACATGAACCGTCTTTTTTATGCTTTATTAATATTTGCAATTATTTTACATACGGATATATAAAAGGATAACAGTTATAGATATTTATAACTGTTCAAAAGGTGGTAGAAAAATCAAAAGCAACTGTAAGTTGATGGTTGGGGTTTGACTATAAAATACTTTTTCGATATGTATTTTAGTTCGATATATATAAGGAACGTCGATATATGGATATAAGGAACTCAAGGATATAAGGAACACATTTGATAGATCCCGGAGAGTTCGTAATTACTGCATACCGGTACTACGGTTTTCATCTACGAGATGTAGATCTACCGGTGAAAGATAAACTTATACTCAACTGCTGCAATGATCTCTCATCGCTGGCGGGCTATTTTTACGTAAATTAAAAGCAGCAAGCACATCACACGCATACGTAAAAATGACTGTAAAACTATTAAAAAAATAAACATAGGGTTGTGGGTATTCTTTTTCTTAGTTAGATCATTTTCTATCCATTTATAGCAGTTTTGAAGTAGAATTCGAGAAAAAGCTAATTATTAATTTGTTCATCCCCATGCTGTATTTACACTTATTTCTGCTTACTTGCGTGAAAATAAATCTACCATGTCCATTAAGTAGTGGATAAGGAAATCCCATTCTCATGTATTTCAGCGTTAATTTACAGTAAATACTTATTTCTGTCGTGATTCTTTTAAGCATCCTTTTTTCAATTATCAACATTTAAAGTGATCACGATGCTTTAATATTATTCTTAACATTTGTCTTCTTGGTCGTACTCTGTCATTAAATGTACCCCAGTGAAAATATGAACTGAAATTTCAGTGGTATTTTAGTGAAATTTCGACAAAATACCATCGAATTATTAGTGAAAGAATTGGTAGAAATTCGTTGAAATAACACTGAAATATAAACAAAATTTCAGTAAAATATCACAGAGATTTCATGGAAATATCACCGATATTTCGACAAATTTCTACCAATTCTTTCAGTGAAATTCACTGAAATCTTAACAAAATTTCAGTAAAATAACACAGAGATTTCACTGGTATTTCCACAAATTTCTACCAATTCTTTCAGTGAAATTTACTGAAATCTTAACAAAATTTCAGTAAAATATCACAGAGATTTCATGGAAATATCACTGGTATTTCAACAAATTTCTACCAATTCTTTCAGTGAAATTTTCTGAAATCTTAACAGAGTTTCAGTAAAATATCACATGAGATTTCACTGAAATATCAATGGTGTTTCATCATATTTGACCAATTATATTTCAGTGATAATTTATTGAAATTGACCAAAAGTATATGGATGAAAACGAATACGTTTATATAGAATCATGAATTATAAACATTCAATACTTTTCATTTAAATTAGTCTGTTTGTTTATAAGACATACATGTGTATATCAATATGTTTTTTATGAATGCACACTATATAGTTACAATTATATATATGCATAAACATTATTTTGCAAACCTGTATAACAATATATCATAACTAAAATTGTTGACTGTGGACTACATGCAGACATTGACTTTGATCGAATAACTCCCCATAGGCATTTTTGCTCAAGGGAGCAAGATGTTACAATATAGTTTTAAAGAAATGCATGTATATATGCTAGTACAATTGAAATAAAAATACCAATTATGTTCGAAATATAACCTTTCATACAAAAGTAAAGACATATATCATTATGTCAGCATTTGATGAAATAGAAATTGATATACTGACATACCAGTTACAAATGCAGTTTTAATTGACGAAACTTTAATATTAATTGTTCCTGTTCATACTGGAACTACTATTCATTAATTGCTAAACAAGTAATTGAAAATCAAATAGGTAATTATTTACAGTAAAATTAGAGAAGCCAGAGAAACAGTTATTGGGCACATTACTCCATCGCTGTAATTCCCTTAAATACTTTTGCAATTATGCTGAACTCAAGAAAAATCATATGAAATGGAAAAAATTAAGAAAATGAGGCAATTTCAGAAAATGCAACAAAGGATATTACACTTGGTAACTGAGTTATGGTTTTGTGTATTTTAAAATCATGACAGACATATATATTTCTTTCTATACAGTTTTCATTACAATATATATCATGTGAATACTGCACAACAACTGAGCTTCACTAAGGAAACAGATTTAAAATTTACTTTTGAAATGTTCTATAGTTTATTTTAACAATATCAAACGATTCACACAAGCACAGCTAGCTAGCAGTCAAATGCATTTTTTTTTTTCCAGTTAATTTTTATATTTGTTGTTGCGGATTCCACGTATTTTGTTGTTGAGTTTCGGAATTATTGTTTCTGCCCACATCTTTTCTTTGGTTTCTTGGGTCTCATTTTTAATAAAGTTAAAGATCTCACCTGAAAATAAAGTATATCAGAGGTTGCAATATTTGAAAAGATTTAATCAAAGTGTCAAAAGTTTCAAGCATATACTACACTGAATGTTATAATATTTTTTTTTAATGATAAAACTGACCATAATTAAAGGGTTGAATTAAGCATTGAATGTTTAATTATATACTTCTAACAGCAGAGGCACTGGTTCTTAGAAGAAAACACTAGAACTCTGGGGTATCTCTTCTCTGGTTAGTTGTGTTTTGTCAATGTCAAATCTATGCACATTTCAGAAATTGCAGGATTCATATGTGTACTAGATGTCAAATTAAACAAAAATATACTACAAAAGGTTATATGCTGCTCTATGTAATTACTTCTTAAAGCTTTCCTCTTATTTACTTCCATCCCTCTTTTCCCCTTTCCTTCCCCGTAAACGGTCAGGTTGTCCTTACACTCCTCCGGGCTGACTAATATTTCTAGCATATTCAAAGCAAACTTGACAACATTCTTGGAGCAGGCCTTAACGCGCAGTAAGGCCTGCTCCTCCACCTTCACATTAAATTTTGCCTCACCAACAAACACAAGACCTGAAATCACATTTCATGTATTAATACTAACTAGTGTTACCTTCAAAAGTAATCCCCAATACAATGTATTAATATACATGCATTTTAGTTAAACATATGATTAAACTTGTTGTTATTTCACATGTGAACAGTTTTAGTGTTTAAATGTTTGAACTTAGGAGCAGGAACATATAATTTTTAATAATGTAGTTGATAAAATGTCTCTGTTTGCTCTTATTCACTTATATCAGGTTCTATATTACAAAATGAGTACCATTTGTGACTTGCTCTTCAGCCATTTCTAATTGCATTGTGTCTGTTGGTTCATCTGAAATGTTGAATTAAATAAATATTTATATTTTCCTCGCCATTTTCGGGCATAATCAGTAAAGCTTTCACCATTTGTTTACATTATTCTCAAGGCTTTACCGTCCAATAAATTCGGTCGAAATAGTGACCATCGTTTCGGAAATGTTCTAACTAAGAAAATGACTGGTCACACTATAGTACATTTGATTTAATAAAAAAATGTTTAAATTTCCAAATTTCGGAAATGTTTAATTTTTAAGTCAGTTTACACTTCATATCTACATTTTTGGTTTTATACACTGGAAGTATCATCAAAATCTTAAATAAATTAAAATGTTACAATTAAATAGATACTATCATGACCAGTTACGCTAGGCCTAAGAAAAGGGGTTGAGGAGCTGTACTGATGATGGGCGGACATTATTCATTATGATTATGATGTAATAAAGAATGATAAAAACTAAAGTATAAGCAATAATATTGTGTCACACTTAACTAAATAACTTCAGCCAGTAATCATGCACTTTATTGCCTCATGCATTAGTCACTTACTCACTTAGCTTTAGCTGTAACTCACTGCAAATATTCCCTGTAACATGGGATCCAGTATATAACATTCCTGATTTAACTGATAATCTACAAACATTTGAATGCCAAATAAATTTGAAATCAAGTGAATGACCAGAATCATGCAAAGTATTTCTGCAATAAACTGGTACCTCTCATGGCTATCAATGGGCCCAAAAGTAACGATAGCAAGTTGCTTATAGTTCTAAATTATTCTTCACTTTAATTAAGAAATAATAAATATCTCCCTGTATTTTATCGTTGAATAAAATATAGTCAGGACTTTGGTTGCGTAGTATGTTTCGCATCCAAACGACTTTCTTTGAAAACTATCCCAAACTTTATTTAACGTGTAGTATAACTTCATTGTATCCATGAAACGCGAAATACAATTGGACGCACTTGTTTACATATGTCACGTCATTTACCGCACATTGTCCTTGGAGAAACATGCTGAATTTTTATTGTTAATTAAAATTTGGCTTTTCCCTATTTGTTTATATCAATAAGGAAAAGCAGCCGCCTGTGTTAGAATGTAATTTTGGAAATAAATAAAAAGTGATAAAGTTAAAACTTCATTTAGATTGTTTTATAGTCACCGGTCAACCCTAGGATTTTCCCCGGGCAGAGTCTGTACATTACTATATGAACCCTGTCCTGGGTGTACATGAACTACGAAGACTTCTACGATACATGCGAGACTTTCTGTTTCAAACCAGTTCATCTCTATGTGGTATAAAACACTGAAACTTCTAGTGCCCTGGATGGTATTCAAACCAGGGACTTCCAGAATGGTATTCCAGAGCGTAAACCACTGCACCACCAAAATATTTCAGTAAAAGAATCAGTACAGTATTGCATTTGTTGTAAGCTTATAATTCTTATCAACACATTTACCTACTCTTCTCTTGTAACAAAATCAGTTAATTTCAAAGTATGATGGTATTAACGTTTTCCAGGTGTATGTATCACTTACCCTGGTAATTGTACTGATCATTGACATCACACTGTAAAACCAAGCTTCATATTCATGTTCAATGTAAAATCACACTTCTTTTAACTGATCTTTATATTTGGATCCATAATTCAATCATATAACACACTGGACTAGTAAACCACAATTCACCAGATTGATCTCCGGCTCCATCACTGACATTAATACTATTAGTTATCTTGCGGATGAAGACGTTAACCCGGGGCTGCATGTTCTGTTGTAAAAGAACCAGTAATGTCTGTAGTGCCAGGACTCTCATTGTATCTGGACCATACCCATAAAAACTAGACCTATCACTAAATGTTATTAATACCCCCAAAAAAATACTGTTTATAACCTGAGGAAATTCGTAGTAACAGAATACCTTGCAAAAAAAACTAAAATAGAGATATTGTTCTTGGCAATTATTCTGTAATTTGTCAGGATAGAGTAATGGTTCTTGTACACTGCACTTCCTCTCATTGTGCTGGACCACTTTATGAAGTTGTATTGAATTCAAACCTGTAGTTTTCAAGTTATGCTCCAAACAAGGAAAAGTGACAAATGGCAATAACTTTTAAATGAGTACAGATAGAGTAATGGTTCTTGTGCACTGCACTTCCTCTCAATGTACTTGACCATTGTATGAAGTTGTATTGAATTCCAACCAGTAGTTTTCAAGCAATGCTCCAAACAAGGAAAAAAACAAAGGGAAATAACTCTGTAGTCCAGATAGACTAATGGTTCCTGTGCACTGCACTTCCTCTCACTGTGTTTGACCATTGTATGAAGTTGTATTGAATTCAAACAAGTAATTTTCAAGTTATGCTCTGGACAAGGAAAAGTAACAAAGGGCAATATCTCTGTAATTAGTCAAGATAGAGTTATGGTTCCTGTGCACTGAACTTCCTCTCATTGCGCTTGACCATTGTATGAAGTTGTATTGAATTCCAACCCGTAGTTTTCAAGTTATGCTCCGGACAAGGAAAAGTAACAAAGGGCAATATCTCTGTAATTAGTCAAGATAGAGTTATGGTTCTTTACACTGCACTTCCTCTCAATGTGCTTGACCATTGTATGAAGTTGTATTCAATTCCAACTAGTAGTTTCCAAGTTATGCTCCGGACAAGGAAAATGCAACAGACCGCCTGCCCACCCGACCGACCAACCACCGGGTGACTCCTATATACCCCCCTAAAACTTCGTTTCGGGGTATAATAATAAAGTAACATCATGCTATAATTGTATAAATATAATATATAAAGTTAGCATAACTTATTTTAATGCATCACAAGAGCTGTCCATAAGACAGCGAGCTCAACTTTTCTCAGTGTTTACCAATAAATAAAATGTTTGGGCAGTAAAAGGCAAAGACAAGAATCTGTGTATTATCAAAGTGCAAAGAATGACCGTAAAGAGCAAGATATTAAGTCAAGAGTAACCCTGAACACTACAACAAAGTTTTAAATTAATACTTCAAGTGGTTACTGATATATGTGCCCTGTATCACACAAGACTTTGAATTGATAACTATAAGGGAAGCTTCAACAACAACAACAATCATGTTCTTCTTTATGATTTATAAGATCATCAACATTTCAGCTGATGCGTCTGGAAAGTACATGTATTAAGCATGTTAACTATAAACTAAGATTGGTGTTGAAAAGAACACTTGTGTCGCCCTCTTACACTTTGTCAAAATAACCAATAATTTTGTGACAAAATCTAAGTACAAAAAAGGACATAACTCTGTAACCTATTACTGTGACTTTACTAATTTTGTGGCGTCAGTTCTTTTTGTCATTAACAATACAATTTGAAAATTTGATGTTAAAGCTGCTCGCTCTCAGATTTTGGTTAAAAAATAAAGATCTCAAAACTGCATGTAAATAACGTATCTTAGAACATATGGTCATATAAAAAGGCTCCAGCATAAATTTAAGTCCGGTATATCTCTAAATTTACAAAAATAAGCAAACGCTTTTGAAATTTCAATATAAACATGTTAAGTGGCAGTTCCATGTAACCAACATTTTCAATCAATTTCTTCCTAGATTCTTGCTTATATTTCGATTCTGGACAGTCTTTCATTTTATTCTAATGAATAAAGTGTCAATCTTTAAAAAAAAAAAATCAACAGTAACTGAGAGCAAGCAGCTTTAAGAAATGTCAAAGTTATCAGGTTATAGCCAATGTTAAGTTTTCGTGACACAATCAAAAAAGTACAAAAGGGGCATAACTCTGTCAAAAATGACCTTGACATACAAAATTTGAGTACATTACAACCCTTATGTCATTAGCAATGCAATTTGAAAGTACGATGAAGAAATCTTAAGAAATGGCAAAGTTATAGCCAACATTAAGTTTTGGTGACAAAATCTAAGCACAAAAAGGGGCATAACTTTGTCAAATATGACCTTTACCTACAAAATCTGGTGGCATGACAACTTTTTCATCATAAGCAATACAATTGGGAAGTTTGATAAAGAAATATTAAGAAATGGCAAAGTTATAGCCAACGTTAAGTTTATGTTACGGACTGACCAACATTATATTCTCTTTCAAAATTTCAAAGCATATTCTGACCATTTGATATAAAATTCACAGCTAACATTTCATCACCATTTCCACTGCAAATACTTGGAAATTTATCTCATGTATTGGGCATCATTGTCAAGTGTTTCTAGTGAACTATTTAAACTAGATGCCCACGTGCAACATGTCGAGCCCACCATATGTCAAAAGGGCTAACTCCTAACCAAGCAGAGATGGGTCAAAATACACCTAAATATTGGATGTAACATGCATATTGTGCCACAGAAAAGTGGTCTCGATTTTTCTCTACGGCCAATAATAAAAAAGTTACAATATAAGCTATTTATAGTAACAACAAAGGGAAGTAATTCTAAAAACAAGGGTAGCCCATGGTGGTGAACATTTGTAAAAAGTAACATCATGCACTAAGAAATGCTCCAGACAACTTAAGATATTCTTGACTTTGAACTTTAACCTCTAAGTGTGACCTTGACCTTAGACTTAGGGACCTTGTTCTTGTGCATGACACTCCGTCTGATGATGGTGAACATTTGTGCCAAGTTAAATTAAATCCCTCCATGCATGAAAAAGATATGCTCCGGACAGTCATTCTTGAATTTGACCTTAAATCTCCAAGTGTGACCTTCACCTTAGACCTAGGGACTTGGTTCTTGCGCATGACACTCCCTCTCATGATGGGAACATTTGTGCCACGTAACATCAAAATCCCTTCATGCATGAAAAAGATATGCTCCGGACAGTCATTCTTGAATTTGACCTTTAACCTCCAAGTGTGACCTTCACCTCATGATGGGAACATTTGTGCCACGTAACATCAAAATCCCTTCATGCATGAAAAAGATACGGTCCGGACAAAATCGGACGGACGGACGCAAGCACATACACCGAACCGCCAAAAGTTACAATTATATCAGGCTCACTGCAGGCGGGCTCGACAAAAATTTTAATCTTTACATACAACTGCCCTAAATTTTACACTTTTTCTGTTGTCTTCATTAAAAATCAGTATCTGATCAATATTCTAATTTGACAATACAGTCAAACTTGTGCAAAAGGTCACCTTTAACTAGAGGTCACCTGCTGACAACAGCCAGTCAGAATATCCCCCATCCAAATTTGCTCTTTAAAAGACTGGGAACAGCAGTCACCTACCGTCCGTGGTCAGTGGCCAGTGAAAAAGCATATCGTAATCGGGACTGTGATGCGAACTTCCACTGAAATTTTAACAGCTGGCTTTTGTTTGTTGTAAAGTTGTTTGCACCTCAAAAGACGGGCGCAATAAATTAAGATGCTTTTGATAATTAGAAGAGGTTCTAACATTTAATTGTCACCTTCACATCTGAAGCAAACACATGCAATTAATCAGATGAAACTGTCCGGTAATTACTGAAAATCGGCTCTTTAAATTGCTTGTTTATTTGATGTAGAATATCTTCACAATTTGGAGTTGCATTTTACATTGTGCAACTAAATAATTGTTTATTTCAGCTTACTAATGCATTCACGTTAAAGCTGCTCGCTCTCAGTACTGTTACCGTTAAAAAAAGGTATTTTTCAAAAAAGTTGACATTTTTATTCATCAGTATAAAACTAAAGCCTAGAATAAAAAAATAAGCAAAGATCTAGGTAGGAATTTGCAGAAATCGATTGAAAAGGTTGGTTACACGGCACCGCTACACTATAATGGTAGTGTATTTTTCAAAATTTAGAGATGTACGCGACATGAATTTATACTGGAGTCTTTTTATAACACCATAATGTTCAAAAATACATTATTTACATACAGTTTGAACAAATTTATTATTTTACCAAAATCTTAGAGCGAGCAGCTTTAAGTGAATTGTTTGATTTATTACAATTAAACTGAAAAACACGCAGTTTATCTGGCAATTAATTGATAATAAAACTTGATTTGATAAACAATATTTAGTATGATGGAACTATATCAACTGTCTACATCTCCGAACAAAAGTCACCTGTTAACAACAGCCAATTTTGTGGTTTCCATTGAGCCGCCGTTGTTCATAAGTTTGACTGCATGTGACAAACTGATCGGGTTACCCAAAGTTATTACTCCATTTCTCGAAGTTAATTATTCCAGCAATTATACGTAATAATACTGAATCACCAAATCAACACAAAACCTTGCATTATATCTATGAGTACAAAAATGACGCTAAGTCGCTCTTTGTAGGTGTAGTGCATTTCCCCATTATTACCGTCATCATACATTTCTACTCCAGCATTTTTTTTTGTTTTATCTTGGGTGTTTTGCTCTATTTATGTCTTCTTGAATCTACAAATAATTGCTACTGAAATAAAACATCCTTCCTGAAGTGTAAGTTCCAACAAAATCTTCAATTCAGAATTTCCAACTTCTTAACTCTTTACAGGTTGAGGGATCATCACAAAAAACATCATTTTTCACACTGCAAGAGTTGACTGTTTTCCTACAGTTTTCATATGTTGGTGTTTTGAACTTTCCTTATCACTGCATGCTTGTGACACTTATTCAATCATGCTCATAGGCATGGTTTCTACAAAAAATAAAGAATATCAGTATGTCTATATTCTAAAAATCATTCAATTTGCATAGAAAAGCAGAATAATTTGCTACCAGCAGAGTAAAGGTTCAAAACTTTGATAACATTATTAAGATAAAAATGTGTACAAAGACACAGTGTCTCAGGTAAAAAGCCAAGTATAAGCTATTAAGCACAATTTCCACTGCTTTCTCAGATTCAGCAAAAAAAATCAGAGACAATCCCTTCTTTTAATAGTGCTATAATTTTGTTGGATTTAATTTTTTAATAACACGGTTCAACTATGCTTTGGGTCAGTGCTATATGACAGAAACATCTGGATCTACACTACCTTGCTTTGTGATACTGTAGTTTATAAGGTTATGCAATCTTACATAACATACTGATAAGGATTTCAATACTGCCTGGGGCAATCAATAATTTTTAAAGTGCAACAATAAGAATTTAAAGGTCTCATATTTCAACAACAGGACCTTTATAAAACAGAGGAACAAAATAAAAATGAATTATAGTGTAGGCTCAATAACTAGTATGTACTTTTCTTTGAAAGGACAACTTCATATGCCAAATATATAAAAAGTCAGATTTCATATACATTTTGTTTATATAATAAATCAAGTGATTTTTTTGTCTAAAAGGACACATATACTTGCTAATATTATACCAGTGTGGTTTTAAAGTTATTTCAATTTTGTCTGCTAATAACAGATAATTCATGAGAGTTATTTCTCACATTATTTTTAAAAGTAAGCATTGTTCTAGACATTCATGTATTATGGTCAATCTGAACTTTATAACTTGAAAAATCAAAATAAATATATACCATTGTCTTAATTCATCTAAATAATATTGGGAATAAATTACACCTTCCATTAAATGTATTAAAGGCACTGTGTTAAAAAAGAACACAATGAAATGGTGGTTTCCTACAATGGCATGTACTGCACAATTTTATGACAATACTGGTCATTAATCAGCAGGTGGCCAAATTTTAATTGCCCCTCAGGGGATTATCATACTGTCTGTCACACTAATCTAGAGCAACATACCAACTACTGTACAAGCATCCACTTGTTTTATTTATTTTCTTGTGAATTCTAGTAAATGTACTGTAACTGTACATCTAGAAACTGCCAGTCAGCAACAGATAAATAGTATTTGGTTTATTTATATGTGAGCTAGGTGCTTGACAATTTGAAAAAATATTTTAAAAAGCTACAAAAAAACCACCCTACATTCAAATTTTAGAAATAAAACTTTAATAGTGAAAATAAGGGATGTACATGTAGTAATAAGCATGTAGTTATTAGACTAAGTGTGAAACATTGTGAAATGAAGCTGATAATATACATTAAATTTACATGTATCCTTTCACCATATAACAAAAAAAAATAAGTTTTTTTTTATTTGTTTTACTAACATGATAATAACTGAGATAAACTGAAGCATCAAAAACTTTCAGAAAGTTACATTTATCACTGCATTAGGTGCATAAGAAACATCATTTAACCGTTTAATACCACTCTGGTAGAAAGTGTTCCCGCCTTTGTTTCCAGCACAGATCATGATCATTCTGCCCGGACAGAAACCCCTAATATTTTCGTTTGGAAGTTTTTAACAAAAGCTGAGAAAAATTAATTACCACCTTTACCTAATTTGACTTGGCAGCTTCTAGGCCGAGGATTTTCCACAGAAATGATGTCATATTCACCCGTATTCAAGGAGGTCTGAAAAGGAATATGTAAAACTTGAAATTTTAACAAACTGAGTAACAATCCCCATACACATAATTGTCATGCATATATAAGCTGGAAATAATAGAATCACTTCCAACTTCTTTGTTACAGGGGTATAGTAAACAGAATTCTGATGTGATATAATATTAATCTATGGCGTTTTCTGCAACATCCCTAACCATGGTAAAAATGAAAATTCTGATGACAATCCATGACAAAATTTTTAAGTCCCAGGAGCACATTGAATACTCTTCATTATCTTCTATAGAAAAATGAATTTACAGGTAGAATAATGAATGATAGAACAGTGTTTGATGTATACTTTACTTTCATTCCTTTGCCACTGTAACCTCACTTAACACATTCTCAGAACACTTTTCCTATTTTTTGCAATATAACCGTAAAAAATAATGCGCTATACATGTACAAGACTTAATATAATGTAATGCAGTTCTTTTGATTTACAAATAAAAAGCAATGTAAGAAGTGTTTTTCATACAAATAATTGCCAGTTTCACCGGTAAGGGATTGCTCTTTATAATGTAAAGGCTACAAGTAATTTGAAATACAAAGTGCTCCAGGGACTATAAATTTTTGGGTCATTTTAAACGCCTGGAATATTCCGAAATAAGAGGTATAATTGATTTTGGTTCAATCTAATGTGTGGCTACCATTTTCACTTTGAGGCTCCAAAAGGTATTTTTGGCTGCAGCATCATTGAAGAATGCAGACAAAACATAATTATGATGTCAAAATGATTGTAAAGACTAACTGAAAATACTGGGTTTTATAATCAGTTACTACCTCAACATGCAACTGGGGCTCCCTGATAGAAAATGAACTTAGTACACCTAGGCACGTTCCTTTCTTGGGCAAAGTAGGGCTCAACTGTAAAAAATATTCATCGAAAGTCTTCAACTAAAGTAACTTATCATTTGATTCAATGAAACAAAAATAAAGATTAACTCAGGCTGAGAGTTCCATGAATGGTGGACAGAAATTTAATTTACATTTCATTACATAAGTAAACAATTTAAAAATTAAAGAATTTAATCAATTAATATTTTCATTTTCTTCAATGACATTACATCATAAAACATGACTGTGTAACATAGAATGACTGCTGTAAAAAAACTACATCGTAGGACACTGATGGTTGGCGACACCGCTATGCTGAATACATCACTATGGAACATTCATAATTATGATAAAGAGAAAAAATAATTTTGGAGGCAAGTTTCATCATATATCATATGCCATAAAAGATTGATTTACTGTAAACCTAGAATTGTTCTCGGCTCCATTTTTTGGCATTGTATCGACGCCGTACATTTACACGACTACAAAAAATTAAATTAATGCTCGCGTTCCATCGGTATCACGAACTCTGTGAATATTAAATAGCAAAATCCTTTTCTAATACTTAATTTTAATACACAGTGAGCAGATATCGCAGTCTATTGCGTTAATATCAACTTTGGCAATTTGAAGCTGATTTCAAGTTCACAACAAAAGTTGATTTATCACTTATCTTTTATATTACGTCACGGTACGACTGTGAGCTGTAATCGTGCACGGAATTAATGAATTTGTATATGTATTTTCATTCTAAAGTAAGCATTCAAAATGTCATAAATTTCAATCAGACGAATTACGATCGTTTATTCTATATCTTTTTTATATATCCAATCGTGAACGTTTATTTGCAATACTTGACTGTACAATATATTACCATATTGGCAGCACATGCATACAAAAAAATCCTGTATTTTTCCCATATTTGGACGGTACAACAGTCCCATGTTAAACATGCAATAAAGCCCAAAACGTGTGAAAATGATCCAAATGAAAATCGGGTGAAGTATATAAGAGTTCTGACCCTTTTAACGGCAAGTTTAATCGTCTTGATATCAGGATTATTTGTCGTTTGCTGGTTAACACAAAGGGGTAAAAATGCAAGTCATGCCAATGTTGTAAGATTTGGATATTTTCACAAAATTTATCGCTGGTATCTTTTATTGAAGGAACAAATTATATTTGCATTCGTACTAGTTAAGCTGGGAAAATACAGAAAAGACAGAAATACAATATTCAGTGAATCATTTTTAATTTAAACTAAATAATAGAATAAAAAGTTTATTTAACATTGTCCTGTACAATACGAGATAGCTGGTAGCTGGTACAGCTGGTACTCGTCCAAATATATCTCCGTATTGTACGGTTTAACCTAATAATATGTATCATACAATGTGACAACTGGTCAATGGATGCACAAAGTAAGTTACAGTCATTTTCATAAGTCTCATTTTCTTGAGACCCCTTTAACTGCGGTCATTAAAACATTTTTTAAATTCAAAATTCATGATATTAATATCAATTGAATTAATAGCAGAAAGCATGAATTTCTCACTTGTATTGTGATATCAAACAATGCATTCATAGTCTAAATATTGGCTTTCCGTTAGTCACACTTTTCTCACTTGAACAGTGGATGTAACAGTGGCCTGGTAATCTCAGTTATTCAATACAGTATTTTGTTTTTGTACTGTTGAACAGTCTACTACTTCCTAAATGCTGTACAATGTACAATATGGGAATTAAAAACATACATTGTTCTGTCCGGTACCTGTTTTAAGGCACAACTAACAGAGATAATTCTTCAAAAAATTGTAAATTCAACAAACTGACCAATATCGCGGATACTAGCAAATTGACGAGGTGGACAAAAATTAAGATAGGAACTTTTTCATTGTAAGTAACGATTTTGCGACTAATTAAGTTTGTGGATCGACTGTGTTGCTAATTTCGCTTACTTAAAACGAGTGAAATAATTTCTAGGTTTACAGTATTACCAGATTTTTGCAAAATCCCCGGGTTTTTGGACAACTCACTGGTAGATATATGTTTTTAGCAGGAAATCCTGCATTTCAAAGCTTTGAGGAAACATGCGTCACTAATCATCATGATCTGCAAGCTGATACATTTAAAGCGTTGCTTGTTATGCACTCATCCAATCAGAACACAAGAGGTTTCCGATAATTTATCACAATATCAATGCATAATTGCATGGACATCAGATAATCTGCCAATCGATGTGTAAATTTGTTTTTGCGCTGATACAAAAACATCAAATCTTTGAATTTTGTTAAAACTTGACTGAATGATTTAATTATCGGCTTAACATCTATTTGAAAAGTTAATGAATCACCACTTACTACCCTCTGGGCAATTTACCTAAGATGATAGTGACAATTAACACAAACTCTTCTCAACAAATTAGTTTCGTCGCCTTATCGACAGTACACAATACAAGTACTTCTTCATTATCGATATCACGTTTTTTTGCCAAATATCTTTGCTTCTATGTGCACGGGAATACCTCTGAAGAAACTTGCATAGAATTCGGACACATGCTTTACAAGTAGGATGGTCCCCGCCCTACCGCGGTATTTAAGTTTAGCGTCAATAAAGCATAATAAAAAGAACTTATCTATTTAATATTCCTAAACTTGGATAAACTGTTACATCTTAACTTTTAATTCCTGTAGATATCCAAGTTGAAGTCCATGTGTTTTTGAAAAAATATCAATGTCAATCCTCCATGTTGACAGCAGGTACTCCCAAGGGAGTCCACTCTGCGACCTGGTAACTCTGTATTGACTATAACATTTGAAGTATGGTGTCCATAAATGCACACAAATTTCAACAAATATACGGGAACACTGTCTAATTCTGAAATGTCTAAAAATAGCACTCAGAAATATTTTGGTTGTTTGTTTTTTTACCAATTTTGTTGAAAAAAAGGTGACTTGTTCTTTAGTCAACCTTTAAACAGTGAGGGCACCTAAACACAATGTCCCCTCTTCAACACCCTAACTTCTGAGCAGTTTTTCAAGTGTGTCAAAAGTGGACAAAAACCACAGATCCCCAGGTTACAAATTCTTCTGTTTTACATCCCCAAATTTTAAATATTGTAGATCAAAATTTACTTATTAGGGTGTCAAAATATTTGACATCAAATAGTTTTGCAAACAGATGGCCCTTATTCGCTTCCGTATTAATTTTTGTCATTGGCGGGCTATGACGTCATAGCAGACGACCTTGACTTGTAAAACATGAAATCGGAGGTTTTAGGTGAAATTAGGCCATAAACAATGGCAGACAGGTAAAAACATGTTAAGAAATGGTACATTTTATGAATATTAATGGAAACTACTAGTGACGAAGACATTTTTGGTAAATCCAGGTGCACGTGAAAAAGCAGCACTTCCGCTTTCGATTTGATGAGGTAAACAGTCGACAGACGGCGCTACGTATGCAAATTAGTAAATTTTCGGATTACCACGGTTGCATCCAGGACGCGGTAGCAGCGGGGACTACTATACTTAGCAGTAAATCATATTTAAAAACACGAACTCGTAGGTACACCCGCACAAATTTGTAGGATTCAATGCTAAGTCATGGAAGCCAGAACTACAATAGGCAATACAATAAATATAAGCTATGAATAGCTTAGCCCAACAAATTGTGCGCCAGGGCTTTTTGTTATATACGACGGCCGCTCTTCTGTAAAGACAGACATCTAGAGTGGGGGAACCTATGCTGGAGGTATTTTGAATGTATATATCAGCTGTTTAGAAAGCAGGAAATCCTAACCATTTTTATTTACCTCGGCGAAAACATAATGTTATCCCTGCTAAATCGAAACAAGATGTTGATGTGCTTCATCACGTGACTATGTCCTTCTGGGAGCTATTGACATGACACATGTCAAAACTTGAAATTTCACCATGAAGGGAACCAATGCTGGTGGTATGTGATATTTGATAACCAACAGGCGGGGAACAGTTTTTAGAGCCTAAATATTAACTAACAAGAGATAACAGTTTCCATAGAATATATATTTTTATACAAAAGAATTATCAAAATTGCTAATTTTAACTGGTTGATTCTGATGTCTATATTTAAGAATTTTTCTAGCAAAATGGACTGAGTACAAACGTATCGGCTGCTGTGACGGCACAGAACTGCATGCGCTGCTATCACTACGTTTGCTGTTAAAGCATTTCGTCAACTGTAAATGCTGACTATACTCTGAAATTTATTTCTTCATCTGTTTTTCACTAAATAGCCGTTTTACAGAGATACCACCAGCATAGGGATACCACCAGTATAGGTTCCTGGTGACCACTCTATGTACCCTGCTATGCCCTAGTTTCGTGACCCTTAACACGATTTTCGCGCATGCGCGTTACGTCATGCGGGGAGATAGGGTCAAATTATAATCAAATGTTAGATGAAGTCCATCCTAGACTAGTTACCCACTAAAAAGTATTTAATCTTTCAAAAATATGTCTAAAAAGCGTTCATGTTTAACATGAGTATCATGATCAGAATCGTCTGGAAGCTTTCTCCACGATTCGTGACCTCATTTTTTTCGCGCCAAATAATGTAAAGTTAAAGCAGAAAGAACAATTATACAGTCCATTTCAGACAGTGTGTTCCAATATCAGATACACAAAATAGCCACTGATCAATTTAATCACTGCATAATAACTTTCCACGTGTCTCTGATAACATGTGTCATTAAAATATGCTAAGAATTCAACAGTTTGGATTTATGTGGAACAAAGGTAGATCTAACTTTTGTTTGAAATAAGTTGAGTTTTAACTACATAAACAGTGTGTAAGCTATAACAGCATTACTGGCCAGGAAAGGGGAGGGATGTGGATGACTACGTCCATGAATAGCAAAATAATATGTGTTTCTTTACCGTATTGGCAATGTAATATCGTCCATAATCCGGAACATAAATTGAGAAATAATTGAATGTTGCGAGTGGAGTAGTTTATCTGAACTTAAATGTATTTGGCTTCTATTAACTAAGGTAGTGCATGTAAACTCGGTAAAGCGCCTGAATGACACCGATTGGTTATCGCGGCTGCAAATTGATTTATTTTGGACAAAATCTGCATGGCAACTGGAATTTTGCTTTTAATTAAGTAATACTTTACTTAGGTTTAATCTGCCTTTTACGCATTTTCTTTGTTGATACGGCTGAAAAACAATATAATTCTTCGGGAAAGAAAAACTTGCGTAGTACTCGGACGTTTCAGCCAGTGTCACGAGCAAATATTCCGAATATTGTCTACGTCACGAAACCAGTGCAAGGGCCGAATGTTGGAGAAAGTAGGATAATATCAGTTTGTAAAATCGGTCGGTCTTGCAGTTGAAATATTGAGGCTATGGATAGCTATGAAAGACCAAATAATTAGGCTATTATGCAGCTTATTTTTTGTACCAGAATAAAGAACAAGATAATACCAGTTTAATATAGTGTTTTTTTTTTAACTTCAGACTTGTCAGTTTTTGTGATGAACAGATGAATGGAAATCTCCTTGTACTCTACATTTACGTAGTGACAACCCTTTAAACTCATAGCGCCACTTCAATTACATTTTATTTTATATATGTAACAACATTTACACAATATCTATGCTTACCATAATAATTATTCACCTGTTTACATCAAACGATCAGATTTGCAACATTTCTGCCACCATCTTTTGCAGCTTCCGTTAAATGTTTATTGTGCGGAATTCTGCGGGCCTATTTGAGGACCGAAAATGTTCACGAATGTATTATGTGGACTTTAAAATCGATTTTGTCATAATAATTATTAGTACATGTATCAATAGTTATAAGTAATCGTCAATTTCCCGTACATTTAATTTCAACGACAGGCTTCGTACCGCACTCGGAAACTCGTCAAACAAAGACTACAGTATAAAGGTCGTTGTCTAAAAATAAATAATCAGGCCCGCACAATACCCGTAGAATAAACTGGTCCATCCAGCCCTCTTGATTGGCTACACGGTTCCCGAAAAACGTTTCACGGTTAGAGTCATTCTGATTGGCTACACGGATTTAACTAAACTGAAACGAGAACCGTTTACGGTGCGGTAACCGTTAATCGGTAATCGAGAACGCGCGGAAGTGAAACGCTGGCGGTACTGTATATTCAGGGACATCATTATGATTTGATTTGTAAGTTATTACTCCTGCATAATAGAAACAGCGATTTTTGAATATAAGCCACTGAAGGGTTTAAAGAAATCTGCAGATGGTGTTCTAACTGGTTTTCCTAATATTACCTTCGCTGCTCGCTTTTTCGTATTTTTTTAGATGTGCGATTGCTTACTTTTACCCCAAATAATGCTGCAGTAGCCGAACGTTGGCATAATTATTAATTATCAAATATAGATTTCATTGTGACAAAGAATTTTTTTTTAGAATTAAGCCTATTGCAAACTGTTTCTACTGGCAGGTACCACTTGCGATTTTTATCAGTATATATACCGAGCAGTTTTGGAATATATACATTATTAATGTGCACATTATTTATACATAAATTAAGGTCATGTGATTGTTTCGTTTAATATGGTGTTCCTATAAGCATACACGTTGTTTTAAGAGGATGTTTCGCCATAAAGTTTACATTACAACACTGAATAAATTTGTCCAGGTCAAATTGAAGCATTTATTCAATTTCTGCATTTGATTTACCCCCAGTGTAAAGAAATGAGTCATCAGCATATCAGTCGATTATG
Organism: Saxidomus purpurata; assembly: GCA_022818135.1. Taxonomy (NCBI): domain Eukaryota; kingdom Metazoa; phylum Mollusca; class Bivalvia; order Venerida; family Veneridae; genus Saxidomus; species Saxidomus purpurata. The sequence goes on along the minus strand of JAFMSR010000137.1, from coordinate 60,568 downwards.
GACTTTTTTATTTCAAGTTTAAGTCATTCATATATATTTTGTAAAGGTTCACTAGGCAAATTCTAAATGCAAAATATTTAAGCTCTATGCCTTGTGGTTTCAGAAAAGACGATTTTTAAGTTTTTGTGAAGAAAGCTTGAAACCTATTGAGTTACTCTAGAGTCCGCTTCCTAGAAAAACCAGTACAAGTGTCATATGAGGAAGTACGACCGTGAACCCGCAACCTCCGGGATGAGCGGCAGACACCTTAACCTCTACACCACCGCTCCTCTTTCCTTTCCGCTGCCATGCCAACCAGAGTTCTGCACGGAATAGACTATTTGAACAACTATGAGATGCCTTTATGAAAGTTGTTTCTATAAAAACTTATGTAAAATTAAATGACCCCACGACGGAGTCAATTTGAACCCAGTAATAATGACTTGAACCGTATGTGTAGAGGTCTGACAGTGCTACATGCTAAATATCTATGCTCTGTGTCTTCTGTTTTTAGAACAAAATTTTCATTTTTAATTAGGTTTTCATTTCTGCGTGGAGTGAAATTTTGGAAGAAGACCACCAAAGCAACAAAACAATTTTTATCAACTTCTGTCAATCGAAGCTGTCGTTAAATGATCCTAAAATAAAGCAAAATTAAATTAGCTTAGAGTTTTCTACTCGAGCCTTGCTTTCAAACCCACATACATGTAAACATATAGTCACCCAATTCAATACATTGTACCGAATCTATTGAACAAGTAGACAATGTGATGTCTTTCAAACTGCTGTGATATAACAATTGTTTATACACACACGTAAGAACCAGGAAGTGAAATGTTTAGAAGATTAACACATAACGTAACAGTTTTAACATAATTTTCGGGTCCTAATTTTCAAGTGTCTTGTAAATAGTTATCATTCATACGTGTACATATCTACATAAAATATTCTTTCCAACTCGATTCCAGACCATAAATTGGTCTTTCAGTAGCACAAGCAAAATGTTTTCTAGTCAAAAGGCTGAAGGAATCAGCAACCTTTAAGTTGGTGTGGAACAGTGGCCATAACATAGCCGTGATACAGTAATCGCACTAGGTATAATGTAATGATTTAAATATCTGCCAAACGAAAATGTTCCGGAATATTGCATGGTTATTATTGGTTTTTAGTGTACAAGTCATTGCCATAGAGTGACACAGGAAAAGTAAAAGCCTTTTAATTTGTAGATTATCATCATGTATCTAGGTAATCTTTATTTTGAATTTTTAATAATGCCTAGACACTTTGTATGGCTATTAAAAATAAGTGATGTATCAACAATGAATACATTTATGTGGTGAGTGACCTTACACTTAAGAAAAAAACATTGTAACAATTTCATTCGCGACAAAATATCAGAATAATCAGAAATTTGGATCGTTGCAAATACATTCAATAGACGATACGTAATTATCAATAGACACACGTATGGTTTATGTGATTTACTACGTACGATTTGTGCATTCAGTCCTATTGTACACGGTTATACTAAGTTGAAATGAAAAAGACACAAATGATTAAAGGCAAAGATTAAACTACATAATTATAATACAAACAACCAGTTTGAAGAAGGAAATTATAATTGAGTAACTGAATTATAAAAGCTATAGTCATTTGTTTGTAATCGTTTTATTTATAAAAATGGAGTTTAGTGATATTGAAGAAAAACATGATGATACAAAACGAAGCGATGCCGATTTATACGTAAATACTACATTCAGCACGGAAAGTGTTACATATACGACCACCCCAAATTCAGGAGATACTGAAAATGACGAAAATCATTATGAAAAATTAAGACTTGGTACATGTACCAAGCAAAACTTTGCGGATCGTACTCAAAATGCAAGCAGAAGCCTTCAGTGGGAAGATATACCAAACCGGATGAAATATGCAGTCTATGTAATTATAGTGGTGATTGTCGTCTGTTCGTTGCAGTCATTGTTGTACATACATGTTGTACGCCATTCGTTTAATTCTATCGGGCCAGTTGTTTAAGTGCCTTATCCATCTTGTCATACAGTCACGGGACGCTTCTATTAAACTCTTCTCTTGGCGTCTGTAAACGTGATCATTGTAAACCATCCGCCTTACTCACAGGACCTGAATCCGTGCGACTTCTGTTTAATTCAAAGGATTTAAAAAATCGCTTTCTTGGCAGAAATACATGCCCAGACGTTCTTTTTGCAGCATTTTATATCTGTGTCTCCAACATATACCAAAAGAAGACTTTCTAGCCGCATCTCACGACTCGGTTAAAAGGTTACAAAGATGTGTGTCAGTAGAGGGTGAATACTTGAATGTTTTCAATAAAAAATAATTTGATAAAATGCTGCCCTTCAGAAATCAAACCCCAATGGAAAACTTTTTGCAGGTCCCTCGTATAAGTGAAATAATAAAAGTATTGCCAGGGCAGTGTTTAAATTGTGTATCAAAGAGATAATTAGACCTTTCTAACTTAAACGTAATTCGTAAATGTAATACGTACTTCGGAAATAGATTGAGGGATTTCTCAAACAACACAACTACCAACTTCAAGTTCTGTTTTGGTGGGCGTTAATTTTGGCTTTATTGATTGTGCCAAAGAAAAACAACGCAAATATAAATCTGCTGCAGTACATCGCCAATATGTTACCTTAAGGCACAAAAATAAAAATACAGTCTCCTTGGAAAGAAACCTGAAGTCACACGTACCTCAGTCTACCTCGAGGCATCATTCATGATCGAATCAATTACTTATCAGAGAAAGTAAGTAACTTTCAAACATATACCAATTAATTCAAGTGCGGAGAACTTATCTGGAAGTTTTTTAACAAAAGCAGTTGAAATATGTAAGTATCAATTTTAATACATGTATGTTAATTATAAGAGGGCCAATATGGCCCTATATCACCTGGCTACCATTGGCTATTTTACAAGGTCAGAAAGGGTCAATCTTGACCCGTGGTATTTTAAGAATAAGTGTAGAGATCCACAAGGCAATGTTACATTCCAAATATAAGCATATGTAAAATCAAGGCTCACTTTTGACCCAGTGATATCGATTTGAGCAATGTTGGTAGAGGTCCACTATCAATTGCTACAATTAGATATCTAAGTTCCATGCCATGTGGTTTCAGACAAGAAGATTTCTTAAAGTTATATCTATATTAACTCTTTTCTGTTGCTCCTCAAAGTTCTGTAAGGCTTGCTTGTATCAATAGTAAAACAGCAAATTAAGCAATACTGGCGGTTGTTTATTTTCGCTTCTACTGCACAAATTCAACATTTCAGACATGATGCATTCCACATTGATTTATATTTAGAAAATTCTCCATGACAATGGTTAACTTTGTGAACAAGTATGTCGGCTTTAATATCCTAAAAAATTGTCACATGAAATTTATACATTTATAATACAATGTACATGTAGTTGAAACTCATTATTCCAAGTAGCATGAACATTTTTACGACAACAATTCAACTACAACAAACAAATGATAAATAAATGATCTTACGGCATAGTAACAATTAAACAACGTGTATATAATGCTATGCAATGCACTGCCATGCGGTAAAATTAGTTCCGGCAAAAAGTTAAATAGTTTCAATACTCAACGAGTATATGCTGAAACAGTTTATTTAATCATTTTGATTGTTCTGTATGAACATTGAATTGGTTTCTTTCTCCTCCGATGTAAGACATCAATTTCAGTCAGCAGCATAATAACTGAAATAATACTACATAAAACATCACATCAAAGTGTTATTACACACGTGTTATTTCAAAATAATCAAATGGTCTTATTCCATTTCTGTGACAGATATGATTCAGAGCCCTTAACAAACTAATAACACTATTTCATTTCACATCTCAACCAGCTTCTAATAGTTTCTAAAAAGATAGATTACAACTTCCCAGTATTAATTATTTTCACCAAATTTGTATAAAGAAAGTATGTGGAAACAGAACTCAAGAATTGTGTTGCCATGATTACATGACTTTTCATAGTCGCTTTAAACTATTCACCCACACATTGATTCTCTTGAAACTCACAGAACATTGTTCTTGGTTTTCCATTAGTTTTTAATATAAATATCCAAGTTATTCCCAAAGTTGTCTGAGTTATAATCTGTAAGTTATCCGTGATTGTTCCATGACATCCCCATTTTTCTGATTGAAATTTTATCAAACAATTCGATTAATGAAGCTGATCAGTCAATTTTCTGAAATGCATTTGCTTTTGCTAGAACATCTTTAAAATTTTATCACTGGTGGTTTCATGATGCTTGGTGTAGTCTGCAATTATTTCCTACCTGAAAATAAGAACACGCAAATCTGGGATGAATGAATGGAAGCCGGAATCGCCTTAAAGTTACTAGCATCTTTCTGCATTCAGTAAATTGAAGACCTTTGGTCTTAAAACCTAACAAAGTATTTAACAATCGCTCGTTTTAATCTGTGTCCTGTTTAAATCTTAAATATGAACTTTTTCGGCTTAAATCTGGGCACTTTTCTTAAATGTGAAAAGGGATGCTCACTGCAACTTGTCTGAGTGAAAAGAAAACAGAGTAGATCATGATCAGACTGCATGTGTGTATGTTTATGAGTATGTCTGGAAATTTTGCAGGAATATCGATAATCATTTATCATCAAGAATGGCATAATGAGCAATTTTAACAATTTCAGGGTACTGATTTTCACGAGCTCATATCGTTGCTTTTAAATATAACAAGGATATCTACATTGTAATATATACTTCCTTTGCAAAAACGCATTATGCAAAAAAAATCATGACATTTGTTTATTTTATACACTTTGTCACGGCGAGCGCTTTTGTTGTAATCGTTTTATATAAGAAAACCATACACCACGGCACACACTGAAATAAAACGGTAAAGGCGATCTATTACAAATGATAAAGAGGAAGTTGCATTCGGCAAGGTGAATATATAAAAACTGAATTATTAGAGACATGTAGTCGTTCGTTTTCTCTGAAATGGAGTTAAGTGATAATAAACTAAAACACTCTAACACAAAACGTAGCGATGCCGCTATATACGAGAATACTATCATCAGCACAGAAAGTGTTGCGCAATCGTCTACCCAAAATTCAGGAGATACAGGAGAAAACGAAGGTCATTATGAAAGATTAAGACTTGGTACATGTACCAAAGAAACCGAAGCGGATCGTGTTCTAAATACAAACAGAAGCATTCACTGGGAAGATATACTGGACAGGTTGAAATATGCAGTCTATGTAACTATAGCGGTGATTGTTGTTCTATTTGCTGTAGACATTGTTTTGATTGTTTTGATTGCACTTCCAAATAACAAAGGTCAGTAGAATTAATTGTTAAAAGTTTTAAGCTGAATAAAATTATTGGAGTTTTGTTTTACCTGACTACAAAACTAAGTCAGGTTTGTCCAATTAGAACAATACGTTTAATTACACCGTCATCAACGCGCAGTCCGATTATGCCGTCACAAATTACGTCATATTGTGTCGCACGACCTTAAATTATATCCGTGTAGAAAATAAGGATTTGCAGTTATTCACCTTTTTGTAATATCTTATCATGTTAGAATCGAAAGAACACCCTTTTTAGCGTTGTTATCTTCTAATAAATAACTCTTTGTCGTTCTGATGCGCAGTTATAAACTACTTAGGCTTCTGAATAGTTGTAGTATCTAGCCTTACTGGTATACTTTATCAAAAGTGGTAGCGTTTCGAGAAATTCAAGACAGCGTCAAAGACAGCCGACAAAAGTTAAATAACGCTTTAGTGTGTGACCGGGTGTGGCAGATTCGTTATACATGTAAAGCTGAATACATAAAATGTATTTATGTGGATACACAACAATGTAATTCACTTCATAAAGTGTTTAAATTTGTAAATGGTAAAGGTAAAATTTAAATTAAAATGCAAAACAAGCCTTTATATTCAATAACAACTAATATTTAATATAAAATTTTACCACTTGAAGATCAAATTCAATGTCATATCAAGGTCAAAATGGAAATTACCCAAACAATGGTTTTTTCTAATTTGGTAGTGACTCGGCCTAGTGTCACAATGGTGGTTCTGTGGAATTGCGTGTGTTCGTAGAAGGGTCTTTCCGGATTCCACATCCGGGCTGTTACTTGTTAATGCTTCCAAGAATTTTGAAGTCACTTTGGCAAACGTCAAATTGAATCCGAATAACATGTCGTGTCGCGCGAAGGACCCAGGTCTGAAGCCTAAAGATCACGATCACACTTTGAGTTTAAAGAATTAAGCTCTGTCTGAGCAGTGATTTCCTCATGCGTCATAAGATTTTGAAGTCGCTCGGCATAAATGATCAACCGCAAAAAAAGATGACACGGTGTGTCGTGGGAAGACCATAAGTCTGCCGCTGAAAGGTCTTGGTCACACTTTTAACTCAAAGGCCGGCGATGGGTACATACGTGATAGCTGCTACTTCCGGATGCCTCGAAATATTTTGCAGTGATTCCTTAATGGTACTCCCTTTTACCAATGTGAAGTCTGCTTTAATATATCCCGTTCATTCAGTTCGTTCGTCATGTTACTCGTGGGCATCGAGTCTTCTGAGCCGTACTAATAATGAGACGTAACATATTAAAAGATACCTTTTAAGTACAGTCGGAACTCATAATCTCGACATCGCTTATCTCGAGTTTTTGTTATCTCGACCTATTTTGTAAAGTCCCGATTTTATTCGTTCTTTTTCTATGTAAAATTCGTTTTTTATCTCGACTTTTTCATCTCGATTTTTTCGTTATCTCGATCTTATATTTTTGCCCCGATGCAAGATTTTGCATTGTTTTCACACGTTTATCTCGATGTTTGAAATGGCGCTTCTAAATTGAAAAGGTATGAACAATTAACGGCATGTCGTAAAATGTGTTGTTATTAAAATCAACCAACGCTGAATTGTTTGCCAAGCCAAGCTGTCGGACACTCAAATGTTTATTCTATTCAGCTTTTAATTGACAAATGTCAAAATTGAGTGATTAAGAAGACTTGTATAAAAGATTAGCTAAGTTAGATTTTTCCCACTGTCATTTCGACATCTTATTGAAAAACGTCATTAATTTAATAGGATCGCTCAAAAAACTACAGTTCGATACGAAGACAAAGCATGGAGGAAGATTCATCTAATTATATCAAGATCGAGATAATGAAAAAGTCGAGAAAAAATACTTATATTATATAATAATTGGCCCCGTTTTGCCAGCTAGCTGCTTGAGATCCCTTTATCTGAATTGAGTAGAACAAGGCTTTTCGTTTCTTATTTTTTTTTCTTAGTGTACCTATCATCTGCTGTTCAATTTCAGATGAGTGAGGTGTAAATGTGATGCTTGGAAGGAAACAAGGCTTGTCCTCAGATATGAGGTGTTCATGGCACTGGTTTATACTCATAGAAAAATGAAGTTACAACTAAAATATACTAATCAGTAGATATAATTATTAATCATTAGATAAGTATTTATACTGAATATCACAAAATTTCATCTTGACTATCTTAGCTATAAAATGACAATACATCTAGTTTCCAATGTTTATTTTCATCTATATGAGCAAACAATATAATTAACTAGATAGAACTTACATGTTTTAAAAGCATTGAATACGGTAACAAGCTCATTTCAGGTATGTTAGAGTGCTGGTTAATCAAGTTTTTACAAAATAAGATGAATATTGTACTAAATTCGAACTCTATATCTTGACAAACCTATTATGGGTGAAAAGATAAAACCTCCGTTTTAAGAGTGATATAGACTATAACATATTCCAACACGTGCATTCGTCTATTTTAGGTATTTTTCTTTACTGAATATAAACTTTGTACTGTTATTGAAGAATGGTCTATTACTGCTCATTTGATCAATCCACTCTATTATATACATGTGCTTCTTTATACGTTTACATAAGGAATTGAAAATATCTCCCTAAATTTCCAAAAATTTCCAAAAGAAGTACAAATATAAATGTATTGCAAGGGTCGTGTGTTACTTGTGTATCAAAGTGATAAAAGGACCCTCTATATTATAATGGCTAACAAAAGTTTATGAAATACAGATATATCTTTAGACCTAGCCGCTCAACTAATAATTATCGTAAATCCCAAGATAATCAAATAGCAATGTCTCATGTTGTTCACGATTCCGAAGGCAACACTACTTGTTCAGTATCAATTGTTGCCGCGTTTTTTTGTTATTTATGTCTGCTTACAATTAACGTAAAATAGTCAGGCAGCGATGTGAGATAAACGATGTGAGATAAGGTTATCTATCACCGATAAATTCGCGAAAATATGTGTCTCATAGGTGAGAAAAAGGTATTCATGGAAACTTCTACCAGGTATTGAAAGCTATGTATAGTCGGCTAAGATCATGTGTTAAAACAGGACGCAAAGACATATATCTTTCAGTGTAATATACGCGCTGTCAAGGGGATATAAGACGCCCAAAACTTTTCTCATTATACATAAATGAATTATGTACACTTTTACTGGAAAAATGCAATTCCGGTACATTTATTAAGACCGATATACATGTACCGGATATCTTATGTTTACTTTGTGCAGATGATGTTGCAAAGTGTGCTGAAACAATTTAATGTTATAGATGAATTTTGTATATGTACAGGCATGGAAGTTAATTGAGACAATACTGAAATAATCGCTTTTTAGAAACGGTTCTGCGCTAAGAAATAATGAACGATGGTTTTATAAGGGGAAATTAGTTAAAATCACATCCTTTCATAAATACATGGTTTAATTTTCACTCCAAAACTGTCATGGTACTTAGCTCAACAGAAACAAATGCTCAGGCACAAAAAGCTATTTGTGCCATTAATTTTATAGGTACATGTACCAAAAAACTTTTAGATATTTTCCTACTAGAGAAATGTTTAAACTGACTGATTGATTGAAACCAATAAAGTGCTATCGATAAATTTGGGGCTTTCATTACTCAGAAATTATAGAGTCCGTACATAACAAATTTTGCAGAAAACTTGTAGGAGTTAAAATTATTACTTATACTAGTATGCCACTGGAAGAATGTGGTGACCTTTATGTATTACTTACTTTACAAATTGTATCAAATACTGGTGCAAACTTCTTCATATGGCTGATAATTGATACTCAAAAATTTGTTACAAAGTGCTTAAACAGTTAGATGATATTGGTCGTAATACATGGGTAAAGAATGTTAAAAATATATTGTTCAGTTATGGCTTTGGTTTTATATGGATATCTCAATATGCTTGGGATATCAAGCTATTTATAAATATACTTAAACAAAGGTCGGCATATTGCAAGAGACACGAATGGCATGAACAGATAAATTCTTCTAATAGATGCAGTCACTATTGTCAATTTAAATCTTTATTGAACACAGAAACTTATTTACAAGTTGGTATGTCATATTCATAGAAATTTGAACAAGAAAGATTCCGTTGTTCAAGTCATAATTTTATTATAGAAACGGGTTGCTATACCAACACCCCAAAGGAATAACTTTTCGTTAATATTGCTTAAGAATTAAAAGTATATCAGCAGTAGAATGTGAGTTCCATACGTTTTTTTGTATGTTAAAATTACAGTACAACCCGAGGGAAATATTTGTAAAACTGGTATACACAGGGAAATACCTGAAGGGAATTTTATTCATTTTTGAATTTCAGTACAGAGGACGAATGCAAAACAAAAGTGTAATCACAATATGTTTGTAAACGTCTCTATGATAGTGAATCTGAAATAATAGTATAATAAGTACTTAGAATCTTTAGGGCATATATATGCATTGTGCTATGCTTATAGAAAGTATTATGTACAACACTTCAATGTAAAGCTGACCGATATGTATACTGTATGTATTGTTTAATCAGTAATAAGAATCTTAAGTACAACTATTATGTACTGCATTGTTCCAAGCTTAAAGTCAGACATGGGGTAATCATAAAAAAAGTAATCATAATGATTAATAATCGATTAATATTTTCCAGTAATCAGGCTTAATCATTAATCATGCATTTTTCTGATTACTTTAATCATAATTTAATCGATTACAGCCAAAAATGGGCTGTAATCATAATCATTTTATGATCATTTTAAGATTATTTTGTTCTTGTATTCTGCCATGTACCAAGTAGATATTTAAATAATTGAATACAAAGATTAAATAGGTATAGGAAAAAACATTTACTGACTCTTCAATTGCTTAAAAACCAATTACATATGTACACATATTTCTCACTTAATCATGGTTAAGCTGTATTGCTATAGGGCATGAAAGACTAAAATAATAATATGTTAATATGTAGTACTGTAAAACTATAGTGGTACACTTCTTTAATAGAATAAATTGATTTTCAGATTAAAAGTGTTAACATTGCTCAATTCTTTGAAATCTAGTTAAGAACTCTTGAATATTCACCAGGTCCTGTTCATTATTGTCATGTATATTTGAGTATGAACTTGCATTCATATGTAAATGATGTCTGTTCGAAAGCATTTTGATTTCCGTGCATGATGATGCACCTTCATTTGGGACAGTGAAATTGCAATGCATTCATATCTGAAAATAGGCGGTAGATTTAATGTGTACCATTATTTGCTTCCTATTTAACGAAGTTAAGTTACTGGATATATAGTATGCCTTTAGCTTTCGGAGAAGTCTCTGAATCAGGGAGTTGACTGTGATGTTACAGGTCCATAATTCAATCGATACGTATCGTATTCGCCCCTAATAGTGTATTCGTTTCAGCCCTAATGCTCGGTATACTTTTTTGACATTAATCTGGGTAACAGATTTTGATAATTTTCACTGAGGACAGTGCGTTCATCGGAATATAATCCACCGTTATTTTTCGATAAAGCACCGACAAAGATAAATTAAAAGCTAATGGTAAGCAGTCGTCTTTGATTTTGTACATTACAATATTAAAGATGCATCAAGACATCAACGAGTAAAGCAGAGGAACCAAATTTCCCAAATATTAACATGATAAATAGTATATCAGTACCCGGAGTATAAAACCATTGATATCCCCATCCTGACGAGCTGTAAATGTGTACTAAATGATAGATGGAAATTGAGTGTTATCTCAGCGTTTTAAATTTGAGATTGTCTTGAAAAAGTTAGTGTGACTAAATTAATACAACGTTGAAGCTTGGGGAGATAGATTTTGGATGGTCGACAACTATAAAAAATTAGATAAAAAATCTGGGTCAAAAGGATGAGCCAATGAATTAGTTTGTCTCTACACAAATGTTGTAGGGCCTAAAGAGGTTATGTTGATTCACAGATACAAATTTTATTTCATGTCGGTACAGCCTACTATCCCTGTCACAAAAATAGATTCTAGTGATTTGACTGAATATTTATTACTAAAAATGCTAGTACGCGTGAAATTGACCGCGTTTACCCGGCGTTTTCAACGCGGTAACAACAATGAGGTAAACGGACCAAAAACGTGAGCGCCACTGTATAACTGAATACCGAAACAAAAATATTTTCCGAAAACAGCCAAAAACAAATGAGATTCCCGAAAAAAGTCTTAATCTAATAATTGATATATTTCAATTTGTTAATGTAATTTTAACGATAATGTTAGGTTTTACGCGACTTGGGTCTTTATATTTAACTGAGTATGTGTGTTTTATGGTGTTTATAATATACAGCCGATAAAATCTATTGTGGTAACTAGTGGTCAGTTGTCATTAGAACCTTGAAACTAGAAGATAGGATTTACATGATCTTGAATTGAAATACATGTAATTACGTTTTATTTTTTCATAGTGATAAAATTTTACTTTTTGAAATGACTCCATGGTTACATTTGTTGCCTTATGCATAAAATGTGCCAGTATTTGTTTATGAAAATGCACAGAAGAACACTTTTCACATGACGTAAAACTTGTGTTAACATATATGGGTCTTTGCACAAAACATCCTGATTTCGTTTTGAACAGCTAATGGTACTTTCGATATAGCTATCTTCTAACAAGCTTGGCCTGCAGGATACTTTAACCATAGTAAAACTTCCTGATTTACATAGTAATATTTAAAGACATGTACATTCATCGAATATATCAAAGTGTGTGCAAGAATTATTTTGAGTATTGACAATAAGATAACGTGTATTGCTGTACTGGGCAATAACCTGGTGAAGTGGGGAAATTGCCCAGTTTCTATACAGATCATGCAGGCTCCAAATAATATCCTCAATTAATGTTTTCTGAAAGTCAAATGCAAAATAAATCGTGTTGAGTATAATATATTTCGCAGAACAATTTTTATAATAAACATAATACATTGATGAAGTGGGAACATTGTCCAATAAAGTAATCATATAGTATGTAGAATAGTACCAACTGACAAAATCTATGATATTTAATACAAAATATGAAGCATGTAGAAGGCGAAAAAGGTTAAAAATGGCAAGACAATTTACTTTTATATAAAACGAAAATCTCTAGATTATTTCATAAAGATATCTTTTAAAATATGGGAAACATCTCTTAAATTCAGAGATATCTCTGTAAAGGAGAAGATATCTTTCTTTAAGTAGAGATATTTCTCTTGTTTTCAAAGATATCTCCCAATAATAAAGATATATCTCTCAATGCAATAGATATATCTCTCTAACATGCAGAGACATCTCTCCTTTCTCAAAAAATATCTCTGCAATTGAGAAATCTAATAAAAATAGATAGTTATCATCTAACACTTAAAGAGATACCTCTTTAACTTTGAGAACAGAAACATATCCTTCAAATGATGTTTAACAGAAGATATGCCTTAAAATTCATGAGATATCTTTCTGTGATACAAAGATATCTCTCAGCGTGTAAGAGATATCTCTTTTAAAACGAAAGATATCACTTTTAAATTAGAAAGATATTGAAAGATGTCAGTAGAAAGATATATCTTTTGGAATAAATAGTGACATGACTTGCGATAATTTTACAATTATGTGCTTTGACGGAGTACTTTTTTGCTAGACATGGCTCAATTTCGACATAGGTCAGGTAGATGCAACACACTGACATCCTCACACATACCACATACAACACATAATACATGATACATGAAACAGTTAATCATATTAATCTTTTCTTAATTATAATGGTTTTTAACATTTTAAAGACTCGCATTATATAATAACAATATAAAACTAACAGGGGTTTAGGAAACAAGATTTTAGTGGATGCTTAGAAAATCATTTCAGTTATTGTTTGGCTTGAATTCTCGTATGTGGTACCTAATTGGCTTTGTTACAGCACAGAAACAGATACTTGTTGCAAGACTAAAAAATTATTTTCACTGTTATACAGTTTTCCAATTTTTTAAAATAAGGACGAAATAATGGTGAATTAAAATAACTACATTAGTTGGTTGAATTATTGATAATCTGCATCTCGATAAATGACTTCACAGCAGTTATACAAATGAATTACTGACCACAAGAGGTTATCAGCAATCAAAGGAATTAGCCATGGTTTATTTTATAGCTTTTAGGTGCCAATCATGCTTCTCAGGCCATTTCGCCTTTTACTAGTCTGATAAAACTGCCCCAGTGTAAAAAGCAAAATCATATAAAATAGACTGGAAATAGTGCATGAAATATAGTATATAGAAAAAACACAAATTTTATCAGACTAGTAACTAGTCTACATTCAATCATATGTATAAACACCCTTTTGGCATATGAGTAAATATTTTCAGTAACACAAACTTAAGTAACAAATATGCTTTCTATTATTAAGTAAATTGTTGAGAAAAGAAATAGATAATAATACATAATTACAACAACTACTTGATTGGGATCTATCTCAAAACATTAAAAAATAGGGATATTACTGTAATATGTTTTTCAATAACTTTTTACACTGGTCAGCATATAAAACTTCATGTTTCAAATTTTGTTAAGTACGACTTAGCCTTTCAATAAGCCAACTGGTATATTAAACTATTCATTAGTTACTTGGCCGTCTTCTTACAAGTTAAGTGCGTTATAACACCAATTATTTTCTCCCTAACATTGTTTGTCTGAAAATATAAAAGACTTCTTTTCTAAACTATTCCTTAATATAGAACAACACAACAACAAATATGTTTGTACAAGAAGGATAGGTTGCTACCGTCTCTACAGTCTCGATTTATTCAACAGTACAATCAAATTTTATTTACGAGCAACTTCAATATTGAATAATACATTCAGGAGTGATTGCTTCAATACAGTTCTACTACAACCCCAGTCACAATAACCCCTTCTCAGACAATACGCATATGAAAATTGAATGTATAACGAAAAGACAGGAATACTGCGAGCCGGCTGCCCCAACCCACTCCAATTATTGATCTTTTTTACCCTCATTGTTTTATTGAGGCGGGAGGGGGGCGGTAGAGAGAATCCAGATGCTACAAACAGTATATATGAAGTGTCTCTTTCACCGCCTGACTTCTCGGTATATACATTAATAATAACTAATATCATTGTTATCTTTCAAACTCAGTAAAAATAATTTAGCTGGCAAGACAAAACCTTATTCTTCAATAGCTAACCTCGAAGTGCCAGATATTTCCCGCACAAATGTTTATAAAACCCCGTGCCTTTTTCTACCCCCAAAAAGTAGAGATAACCCAAACAGCATAGATACCGAAAAGAAAGTTAAATAAAGAAACCACGAGGCACTTGTAAACGCCAGATAAAGTTGTCAATTTGTGAAAAAGTCACGGAAGCATAGCAAAAAAGAAAGAAAGAAAAAGAAAATATAGTAAATGAAAGATATTCCATTAAATTTGGAAAGAATCGTTGCTACATGTATATACCTCTTGATACAAACTGTCTAGCTCTCTACACCCTGAGCGTTAACATTTTCCTTATGATTTAATGTATAAATGTTACAGGTGCTTTCATGTGTTGCAAACCAGATTCATGCATAGTTTTTGCATAATTACTGATGTTTACACTAAACGAGACTTTAACTAGTTGATAAACACTCCCTTCATAGAAACTTACGACTTTAAATTGAACATGAATTTACAAAATAGAAATAAACTTATATGGTAATAAATGTCAAAACACTGAATATTAAGATAAACAAATTACGCATCAATTGATATTTATAGCACATGCTTATGATATATTTTCACACTGTAAGGATTTCAAACATCAGGTTGCAGGTAGTCATACGGTAACCATGATTTGATTAGCTGGAGCTCACAAACCGGCCATATCCGACGGATCCCTGATGGAATTTTAACGTTATAGCCTTATACTGTAATACCATACAGTAACACTTTTATTGGTTGAAATATATTTGCAATTTCTTAAGAAGTTTTGATGATCTTTCTTGGTTGGATTGTACAGTTATAAAAACATATTATTTATATTAATATATCAATGAGTGTTTGGATTCACCAAGATACTATTCCTGACAGTAGTTTAAGTAGTCCATCATAAGTCAATCATAATACCCAATCTTTGTGATGACTACGCACTGTGAAATCTATATTATACGAATTGCTACGATATACACTAAACAAAACTTCTAACGCGCCACCTGCCTTTTTCCTTCTTTATTTAATTACCGAGAGTCCCCATGTATGTCCTCTTATTTTTAGCTATCGCTTCACGAACGGCATCATATCTTGCAATTATGAAGACATTGGGTAGATACTTCTGTTATATGAAATTTCAAAATGACTGAGTGGTACAAATTTCATATGGATGAACATTTTAAGAGTGGTTTTCCCAATGAAGAGCATCAAGGCAAAAACACATGTTAAATCTACGGAGGTTTAAACGTTAAAGTAAAATTCTCTGCCACATGATTTGTGCCACTAGATCTTTATGAAATTCGTGTGACTGAAGTATCTACCTAGTGTCTTCATAAATGCAAGATATGATAGCTTTCGTGCACCAATAGCTAAAAATAAGCTGGCAGATATTGGAAGGGCTGATAAATAAAGAAGGAAAAAGGCAGGTGGTGCGTTAGAAGTTTTGTTTAGTGTACATTGTAACAACTTGTTGATACACTTTGTCACGGTATGCGCTTTCGTTATAATCGTATTATTTACGAAAACCATGCACCATGGCACACATTGAAATAAAACGGCATAGATGGTCCAATAAAAATGGTAAAGAGGAAGTTGCAATCGACGAGGATATGTAAAAGTTAAATTATTAGAGACATGTAGACGTTCGGTCCTTAAAAATGGAGATTAGTGATATTGAACTAAAACTCGCTCACACAAAACGTAGCGATGCCGCTTCATACATGAATACTACGATCAGTACAGAAAGTGTTGCGCATACAACCACCCCGAATTCAGGAGATACAGGAGAAAATGCAGGTCATTATGAAAAGATTAAGATTTGGTACCAAGGAAACCGAAACGAATCGTATTCAAAATGCAAACAGAAACATTCACTGGAAAGATCTACCGAACAGGATGAAATACGCAGTCTATGTAATTATAGCGGTGATTATTGTTCTAATCGTTGTAGACATTGCTGTGATTATTTGGATTGCATTTCCAAACAGCAAAGGTCAGTAGAATTCATTGTTTAAGGTTTTTAGCTGAGACGATAGTAATAACTAATTCTAACCTGACTGGCGATTTTGTCTCTTCATGTATATACAAAAAGTAAAAAATAGGTTTATTTTGCCATCAACAATGGCTTCTCTTCTCTCATACCCTCACGGCGATGGATACCATCAGGAATGAGGTGTCGAGAGTGATTAATATTGTAGTTGTATAACTTGTTTCACAATCGACATAAAATAAATTAGTATAAATTAAACAATGCGCGAGTCGATATGTCGACAAAAATGACGTCATATGGTGCCTTAAATAATATTCGCTTTGCATCTATTCTCTTTTTGTAATATCTGGTCATGTTAGAATTGAAATAAAATCCTTTTCGGCGTTGTTATCATATGATACACAACTCTTTCGTGGCTAATAACTGCGCATCAGCACTCCAAATCATTGTTTTTTTAAACGTTGAACACCACTGGAACGGATATTACATTTGTATTTCATAAATAAGGCCTGATTAACTCTATAACACCTTTCTCCAATTATGTCTACTTATAGGTAAAGTGACTTTCAACACCAAAGTGGATCATTTAAGTCTGTAAACCTGCCAGTCCCCGGGTACAATATTGACAAATAAGAATATACGAGTACAATAGCTCTTCCTGAGAGAAGTCCTTTATGGATTCCTGTAGTGTTAACCGTAGACAGGATAGGTAAAGTCAGGGAGAAAGCCGATATACCAGTTATCTTTTATTGAATCAGTCAATACACGGACAAATCAACATCTGGCATACATATAGCAATTGCACAGCATTTCTCTATATGACGGATGCATGCAGACTAAAATGGAATCGTACGAATTTCAAATAATACTAGATTAATTAAATGATGACAGGTGAAGTAAATAATACCAAAAGGGTTTAATAATACCAAAACTGGTTGTCAAAATGTATTGAGTTTTAGTGATTTCCAGTTATAATAAAACTAGCCTTACCGGCATACTCTATATCAAAATTGGTGGCGTTTCGAGAAGTCTACGATGACGTTAAAGACAGCCGACATAAGTTCAATGACACTAACATATGTATGTGTCCGCGTGTAGACGATTTGTTATAAATGTAACGTTTAATACAAAAATATATTTACATGGAAACACAAAACATGTAATTCACGCCATAAAGTGATTTACTTGTGCTTACAAAACTGACTCCTTTATGGTCAAGGTAAATTTTAAGTTAAATGCAAAACAAACAATATTCAATATCAAATTTTACCACCACTTGAAGATCAATGCCAATGTCATTTCAAGCTCCAAATGTAAAAATCAACCAAACATTGATACAAAAAATGTATTTCTGCTTTTTGTCATGTGACAGTGCTATTTTCGAGCCCGCTGGCGATGGCTCGGCATAGTTGCCACAATGGTGGTTCGGCGTATTACGGGAGTTCATGCGTGCGTGCGTCCGTCCGTCCGGATATCGTGTCCGGGCTGTAAATTATTAAAGAATCGAGGACTGATGAAGTCACTTTGCAAAATGTTAATCGCAATAGAATGGTGTCTTGCGCCAAGAACCCAGGTCAGTAGCTCAAAGATCAAAGTCACGCTTTGAGTTAAAAGATAGAATATGGGTACATTAGACTTGTCTGGGCAGAGTTTGAAGTCACTAGACGTAAATGAATAACGACAAAAAATGACACAATGTGTCGTGGGAAGCTATTGGTATGTACATGTACCTGAAAGGTCGTTGTCACATTTTGAACTTAAAGGTCGAAAATAGGTACATAACACCTTGTAATATCTGCCACTTCCTAATGCCTCAAACGTTTTTGAAGGGATTCATCAAACGCAATCTCTTACACACATGTGTAATCTCCCTTAATCCCTTTCCATCCTCTTTTTTACTAAGTAATGAATTTGCATCGACTACTTCTGTTGCCTTATTTGGAAATTTATAATGATAAAAGTTCTTAGATTTATCGTTCTTAACAGTTTTTTTCCTGACGGAATCAGTTACAAAGAGAGAAAGGGGCAATATTGAATTAATCCCTTTGTCTACGGACATCACCATCGTGACATATGCGGGGACCGAGATTAAAACTCCTTTTTTTATGACCCCTTCAAAGAAGAGGGGTATAATGGTTTACAAATGTCAGTCCGTCGGTCTGTTAGTCCGTATTTCCGTCTGTCTACCAAGTGGTTTCCGGACTATAACTTAAGAAAGCTTCTGTCTAGCATCTTGAAACTAAAGGTAGACGTTGGTCATGACCAGCAATTTACTCTTATTGATTGTGAGGTCAGTAGGTCAAAGGTCAATGTCACAGTGACCTAAAAGAGTAAAACAGATTCCGGACGATAACTCAAGAACGCTTCTGCCTAACATCTTGAAACTAAATGTAGACGTTGATCATGACCAGCAGATGACTGTTATGGATTGTGAGGTCAGTAGGTCAAAGGTCAATGTCACAGTGACCCGGAATTGTAAAACTGTTTCCGGACGATAACTCAAGAACGCATACGCCTAGCACCATGCAACTTGATAGAGAGGTCAGTTGGTCAAACGTCAAGGTAACAGTGACCTGGAATTGGAGAATGGTTTCCAGACGATAACTTGAGAACGCTTCCGCCTAGCATCTTGAAACTTGATGTGGAGGTTGTTCATGACTAGCAGATGACCCCTATTGATTTTAGGTCAGTAGGTCAAAGGTCACACTGACACCGGATTGTTAGACGGTTTCCGGACGATAACTCGAGAACGGGTGGGCTTAATATCTTGAAATTGATGTGGAGGATGGGCAAGACCAGCAGATGACCCCTAATAATTTAGAGGTCAGAATGCCAAAGGTCAAAGGGACTTTTCTTTTGTGTTTAAGGCCGCATGACTGTTTTAAGACCAACTTTTTTAAGGCCCACTGTATTTTTTTTCTAAGGCCGAATATTTGTTTTGAAGGCAAAATATTCTTTTTATTTATTTTTTAAGGCCAAATATTTTATTTTTTTAAGGCCAACAGTTTTTAAGGCTTAAAACGATTATTTTTTCACAGTGGTTTTATTTTAAAAACAGTTCCTTGGATAGTTCTACTTTTTCCCCACATATCCAGTTTCATTAAAGGGGACATACGTGTTTTTCAAACAGCTCTTGTTTGATGTTGTACGCATTGTTTTATTAACAATTCTTAGGTTTCATCCACAAATCTACCCAATCAAAGCTTGCTGGTTTGCCTTTGCAGTGGCCACTCCGTTTTCTGAGCAGTATTAGTAATGGGACGTAACCTATCTAAAATATACTTTTTAAGCTCATTGTATTAACTATGTTACATGCATCAATTGGTCATTGTTAACCAGCTAGCTGCTTGAGTACTGATCGCTCCTGTAGTTGTAGCTTTTTATAGGTATCAAAGGTTACACCTTAATATGTTACTTCATCTACTTCAGCCAGAAGTACATGTATGTCGCTAGTAGGTGACACGGTGGTCGAGTGATTAACCATTAGCCATTAAATGATAATTCATCTAGTTTTCAATGTTTATTTTCATTTATATCGGCACACAATCGAATAATAGATATACATGTAAGTTATTTCTTACATGTCTTATATTCATTTTGTTTTCAATGCGTTTCAGGGGACGACACCTAATAATGTTGGTAGAACTTATCGTTCAACCAGTTTGCCTTTTTATGTGTTAACAGACATTATCACTTAGGGTTTGATACCCAAAAATCAGTTGTACATATAGCATAGGGCATATGTAATATATAGCATCAACTTTACATTCACCTTGATAAAGTTTAATATTTAACAGTAATATTAACCAGATTCATCTTTGTTGATTATGATACAAAGCAGATCTCACTGTTACTGTTACTGTTACTAGTATTTCTTCTTTTGTCTCATCGCCTAATGTATCTCTATATTAACACTTTGATACGGCTTATGTTTGTCATGATGCAACAGCTTTTCTTACCCCTTTCGTCACATTGAACTTCTATGTCTAAAGCAGATTTTGTGCCGGTAACGAGATATGGACCGTCAAATTTCATCCCCTGTGTTGGTGTGGTTTTAAGTTCCTTTACTCGTGCAAGCACCATACCAGATCGCCACGTTTGTAGTTTACCAGTTTAGACTTTATGAAGTATTGTTCCTTGCTTCGCTAGGTATTGGCCGTTAGGTACCTTCTCGCACAGTTGTGGCTCTCAGCGTGCGATATTGGAACTCGTCAACGTGTTCGAAATTGTTTGTTTACCATTGTTCTGTTCTTGCAAAATCATAAACCAGGTCAGCAGGAAGGCTCCAAAGGTTTGGGTTGCACTTAGTGAAGTAAAAATGTGTCCTGAAAAGTGTGTAAGGGAGCCAAGGAACACTATTAGTAAGATGTCGCATTGGAGCTCTTAGGGTTTTAGAGGCAGGATATCTCCAAACTGATACACTGATACTTCTTCTGACTAATCAGAATATCAGGTGGCCTTTTCTCATCACCGGTGAAAGTTCAAAGCCCTCTTCCTCTATGTAAGCAACTTCATGTACAATATCGTACTGCTCTATCCTCATTCTGAATTCAGCCCTTCCATCTCATTTATAGGCCACCCACTTTTTGCATTGAAATTGCCTCAGCTGCGGTCTCCTTCCCTTGGTAGTTTCAAACTGTTTTAATAAGATGACTGTGTTTGATGCACCAGTATCTGCCTTGAAGACTACAATTGCCCCATGTACACACCATAGCACAGTTTCTTACTCCGAGTAGCTTTTCCATCCCCTCTCCACACGTTTGTACATGTCGATCCTTGTTTTCCTCAATCTCAAATAGTGCTTCTTCATCCCTTAGTCCATCAAAATACCACCGGACCAGGTCTTCTTCTCTCTTTTTCTATCTCTATAACTAAGGGCCTTATCATACATCATATTTAGGTCTGTAGCGTAGTCTTCTACTGTTTCACCAGACCTTTGATTTGTCCTTCTCAATCTGAGTGCAAATGAACAGCTTGTTCATTTCCCTCAATAATCATATATAGTTTGAGAACATTTCTCGTGGTAGTTCGCCATAGATAAACTGTTGTGCTTTGGTACGGGGTAGCAGATGATCAAAAATTTAAAACAGACAAATACTGCGATTACGTTTAGTGGCCTATTGTAGTAATCGGCTCTATCATTTGGATCGCTTTATTTGTTTAGGGATGGAAACGACTAGCTATAGATTTAGAAACGTTGTAAGCATAAAAAGAAAAATGGAGATATAGTTTATGCATTTTTGACGTTAGAGGTGAAAACAAGGTGTTTATTATCATATCACCCCAACGTATAGGGTCAATCATTTCTGACTGATGACACACCTTTCTGAGCTCATTTACCTCCCGAATCCTACCCGTTAATACAAGACACCAGGCAGGTAGGCATACGGTAACAATCATTTAACTAGCTGGCGACTCGCCAATAGGCAACATCGGAACGGACTCCTGCTAGAATACAAAGTAAGCAGTCTTGCAAATGTACAATTAAAAGGGAGTTTTAATGAAATACTACAAGCGTCATTATATAGCCTTATACGTAATTTATAAGACCGCTACACTTTCATCACTTTCCAGTTACTGGCTAAAATGCATTTGCAATTTAATTTTCGATTTCTTATGTTTTGATGATCTTCAAACTTTCTTGGTTGAATTATACAGTTTGTTGAAGATAACATTATATTATTTATATCAATACCCCTGGTATATCAATGCGTGTTTGGATTCACCAATAAACTATTCCTGACAGTAGTTATTCAAGAATATCATAATACCCAATCTATTTGATGTCTACACACTGTGAAAACTATATTATACGAATTATTACGATAAAACAACTGTTTATACTCTCTCATAAACGGACAAGGAAGTTACACAGTCTTAGGCAGCCAGGAAAGAGATGCTTTAAATATTAATATAAAAGTTGCAAATTGAAATTTATCGGTCTATGTCGACAACTTAATTGCGGTGACCGCTAAATTATATTCAACTTTATTTTAATAGCAAACAGAACACCTAAGAATTGTTGTTGAAATTCCCAGACCTAGACTATACTTTTATTTTCCAAAAAAATGCTTATTATCAAGAAACATATCTCATGATCAAGTCTAGTCGGGGAAAATGATGGTGCAAAAGATTAACCTGCTTCCAGAAGAGGCTATAACATAGCAATTGAATAGGTGCTGTGACTTCCGTTGGTATAATAAAAAGAAATAATTGAAATTTCAACTGACCAAATGTTCCTGAATCTCGAATTATGTTTTGTTGTTCTATTCGTTGTAGACATTGTTTTCATTTTTTTGATTGCACTTCCCAAAAGCAGAGGTCAGTAGACTTAACCTTATTTAAAAAATTTGCTTTATTGTTTAATGATTTTATATAAGGACTTTAAAAAAGGCGTACATCTATTCTATAAAACAGTTTTCTTTTACGGCTACAAATAACTAAAGTGACTTTAAACACAAAAAAGTATTTATTTAAAGAGCATGTTGAGCCTGTCTGTTAGTGAAATATGTTGTACACCAAATTGTTCCTAAATATTAAACTTATCTGGCCCTTTAGGCATACTTAATAAAAATGGTGACGAGAAATCCAAGATGGCGTCCAAAACAATGTGGCAGTTTCCTTAATATATTATCCTAAATATGTATTCATCATAAAGTTTTTTACATTTTCATAAAATCTTGCAACTTTATGGTCAAGGTAAATTTTAAAATAAAACATTGAGGTCAATGTCATTTTAAGGTCAAAATGCAAAACATTTGGAGTCACTTTGTTAAGATGTCCGTAAAAACTGCATGGTGTGTCGTACGAATGACCCAAGTCAGAAAGACTAGGGTCGATGTCACGCTTTGAGTTTAAAAGTAGACAATCGTTAGATTTTGACCTCGTGCATCAATTGATTTTATAGTGACTTGTCATAAATGTTCAACACAATGACACGGTACGTCATAGGAAATACCATGGTGTGAAGCTGAAAGATCATATTTTGAAATTAAAGGTCAATCATGAGTATATTGCACATTGTGTTAGCTGTCACTTCCTCATGTCTTGAAAGATGTTGAAGAAATTCATTAATTGTGCCCTCTTTGACACATGTCTCCTTTCATTCTGTAACTACTAGTAATTCCGGGCATGTCAACTACATGTAGCTGATAAACCTATTGCTAGATATTACATTGAACTATTGAATTTCATTATGTACATCATAACACTGTCAATTCCATTATCATTTTTACTTAAAACTTTCAAATTATCACAAGCTGGCTCGAACTGTAACATGCTAGCGTACATAAGTGACTTTAAATTCTTTTTTTCATTTAGTAATGGTTCAGCATCGACTACTTCCATTTCCTTATTTTGTACATTTTCATAAAATCTTGCAACTTTATGGTCAAGGTAAATTTTAAAATAAAACATTGAGGTCAATGTCATTTTAAGGTCAAAATGCAAAACATTTGGAGTCACTTTGTTAAGATGTCCGTAAAAACTGCATGGTGTGTCGTACGAATGACCCAAGTCAGAAAGACTAGGGTCGATGTCACGCTTTGAGTTTAAAAGTAGACAATCGTTAGATTTTGACCTCGTGCATCAATTGATTTTATAGTGACTTGACATAAATGTTCAACACAATGACACGGTACGTCATAGGAAATACCATGGTGTGAAGCTGAAAGATCATATTTTGAAATTAAAGGTCAATCATGAGTATATTGCACATTGTGTTAGCTGTCACTTCCTCATGTCTTGAAAGATGTTGAAGAAATTCATTAATTGTGCCCTCTTTGACACATGTCTCCTTTCATTCTGTAACTACTAGTAATTCCGGGCATGTCAACTACATGTAGCTGATAAACCTATTGCTAGATATTACATTGAACTATTGAATTTCATTATGTACATCATAACACTGTCAATTCCATTATCATTTTTACTTAAAACTTTCAAATTATCACAAGCTGGCTCGAACTGTAACATGCTAGCGTACATAAGTGACTTTAAATTATTTTTTTCATTTAGTAATGGTTCAGCATCGACTACTTCCATTTCCTTATTTTGTGATTTATTTGAAATATAATGAGTTGTTTATTCTTGATTTCGAAACAAGTAGTTAAATAAATTGCTCTACAGTTTCCCTCCAGGGGGAATAAGACACAAAGAGAAAGCCAAAGGTTATTGGTAAGCTTCTAGGTTTTGATAAATTTCGAGTGCCCCATTCATATTTTGTTCTCAACACTCCGCATTAACCTGTCAAAAACAAACCTGAAAAACAATGTAATAGTGTATATACCCTTGATTTAAAAACTTGAGTTTCCTTATCATTTAAAAACTAGATTACGTGGTTGTTTTTATTTATAGCAAACATGTTCTACCCAGCGAACAGTGATGTTGTTGTTTTATTTCAGAGGTAAGTGATATGATGTAAATACAGAGATCAAGTAAAATCACATGGAGAACAATGGAAACGATCTATCTTTATTTGGGATGTTGCTTGCATAAAGTCTTACCAAACTTGTTCAAAGCATTACTCTAGTTGCTGTGGCAACAAATAGGAAAAACTTTAAACATCTTTTTCAAAAACAGCAAGGCCAAGAGCTTAGATACATGTATTTGGCATGTACCATTTCCTAGTAGACCTCTACCAAGATTGTTCAAATCATGACCCCCGGGTCAAAATCAGTAGATTTTGTATAGACTAATAAAGATAAAACTTAAAAATATTCTCCTGCAAAACCGCAAGGTCTAGAACTTAGATATTTAGTATGTAGCATTGTCCAGTGGTTTCTATCAGATTTGTTCAAATATTGGTCCTGGGTTTCAAAATTGACCCTGCCCGGGGTCACATGGTGTACATATATTCAGATAGGAAAACTTAAGAAATTCTTCTACTTTGTTTAAATAATGCCATCAGGGTCAAAATTAACCCTGCCCGGGGGTCACTTGTTATAGGAAAAATTAAAAAAAAAAAATATTTTGCAAAACCAAAAGGTTTAGAGGTTAAATATTTAGTATGTAGCACTGACTAGTGGGCCTCTACTAGGTTTGTTCAAATCTTGCCCCAGGACCAACATTAACCCTGCCCGGGGTTTACTTGTTCTACATAAATCTATGAAAAAAACCTTGAAAAATACTTTTTTCAAAACCACAATGCCTAGAGCTTAGATATCTAGAATGTATCATTGTATAATGAACCTCTATCAAGTTTGTTCAAATCTTGCCCCTCTGGTCAATATTGGCCCCGCCCGGGGTGTCACTTGTTTTGCATAGACTTATACAGGAAAACTTTTTAAAATATTCTGCTGCAATACCACAAGGCATAGAGTTTGTTGAAATTATTTTCCTGGGATTGCAACTGACCACGCCCTTGGAATCCTTGTCTGTATATTGAGTTACAAATGTACCAGAAAAGCCTTGCTTCAAGCGACTTACCTTAAAACCACTGACTTCCTTAGCAACCAGTTACTTACCCTAGCAACCAGTGTCTTCCGCTTGATTCAAGCGACTTCCTTTGCAATCATTGACTTTCTTAGTAATAACTTAGTCCTCTAGCAACCAGTGACTTTCTTGGCAACCAATGACTTCCTCTAGGAACAAATGACTTTCTTAGCCACCATAAATTTCCTTGCATCAAATCAGTCCCCTACCAACCAGTGACTTCCCCTTGCAATCAGTGATTTCCTTAGCAACTTTAGCATCCTCTTGTCACCAGTGAATTCATTAAGCAGCCATTGACGTACTTGGCTGCTAGCAACAATGAACTCCTTTGGCAATAAATTACTTCCCCTTTAGACCAGTTATTTCCTTGACAACCACTGAGTGCTTGGCAGCTGGTGACTTTAAGCCACCAGTTACAGCAATTACTCATTATTTTTTTCATTCTATTATAAATCTCTTTTCATTTCCGAAAGAAATAGGCTATTAGTTTACATGAGAAGTTTAAAATATTTTCCTCTATATTAAATCGAAAACAAAATAAATTTGTATAAAATACTTGCGTTGATGTCTAGGATATTAGTATAGGAGTTGTGTCTGAGAAAAATAGCTGATCTTAATACTGGGATGACACTTACATGACAAAATGGTTATTTCACTAAACGTGTGAAGCTTAAAACTATTGCTGAACAACTTTTATAACCAATATTTTTAGAACATACATTATCTATACATTTTTCTCTTCTGTGTAAGTAAGCCTTAACAATGTATTTGGCAAGTGTCCGAGGTTTATTTTTAGTCAGATATATCAGTTTCTCAGTATCAGATTTACTGTCAAATTCATCAGTACCATAAACATCTGCAAAACAATCAAATCGAACATGTTTATAAAATGAACAGCCTATCACAAAATGAGTCTCACTTTCAATAATAACTGACTACTACAAAATCGACATAATATGTTCTCTAATATTTCACCAATATATCGACCAGTTTCAATCCGTAGTGGTAATATGTCGCATCTTAATTGTGCAAGAAGTGAACGTTCATTCCTTAACAAATTCAATTTGATATAGTCTTCAGTGTCAAACGACGTCTTGAATATTTTTTTCAGTTTGGACACATTTTCAATATCATTTTTCCAAACAATACTATAATAATCGTTGATTTTTGGTCATTGCAAGATCTAAATTGATTGAAGTTTTGTTATTGAAAAATTCGACCAAACCAATTGTGGACAATATTTTCTTTATATCACTGTACCAGTTATTTGAGCATAAATTATAATTCATTTCAAAGCATTACTTGTTAAGCGATTATCACGGAAAGATAGTAGTCTGTCCCAATAACGGATGATGTTAATCCACCGTGAGCCACGCGACATCACCCGTAATGGCGAGTACTGGTGCAAAACGGTGAACACCAAGATAGTACCTAATTGCCCGGTGCTGTATATTTTCCAGACACTTAAATTTTCGGTATCCCCAGACGCCAGAACAGTAATCCAGTATTGGTACTACGCATGAATAAAACAGTTTTTCAAAAGTTTCAATACCGAGCGACTTAGAGCGTTGAATTTTTATATAATTTTAGCGTTGTTCGTGAAGTTTCCGTTACTGTTGAAACATCTAGATATGTGTAAGTTTGGACAGTTTCTAAAACGTTATTACTTATCTTGAAAACATTATTCGTCTGTAACGTTCTGTATTATTTAAATTTTTCAATATTGATGAGAACCTTCCACCGCTTACACCAATCATGTAAGGTATCTAACAACGTTTGTAGGTTTTCTTCTGATTTTGCTAATAAAACGATGTCGTCTGCATAAAGCAATGTTACTCCCGCTAATATTGAAACCGATGTTTAGGTCGTTTATTCTTTCACAAAGTCATTTATGAAGACGGCAAATAGCGTCGGCGAAAGATTGTCCCCCGGTTTCGTACCTAACTCACAGTCAAACCAATCTGTCAGTTTTCCACTTATCCTTACACAAGAGCAAGAATGTTGATATATGTATTTAACAGAATTGTAAAGTTTCCCATCAATTCCATTAAGAAGAAGTTTTTATAGCATCATGTCACGATTAATAAAGTCAAAACATTTTCGAAGATCTATAAAGGTGGCGAATACATTAGAGTTGTTCCGAATGATACTATTCAGTGTAAAGGCATGATCTTCGCAAGACCTATTTTTCCGGAAGCCGTTCTGTTGTAAATAATTTACTTGCACATGATAGCAAACTTACACCTCTGTAGTTCACTGGGAAACGGGGATCAGTTGTTGGGTCTTTATGAATTGGACATATGACAGCTTTTCTCCATATTGTAGGGATAATACTTGAGTCAAATATAAGCTGAAAAGGCTGATGAAGTAAACTTATAACTGATGGAATTTTGTTGTGACCGCATGCTGATTTAGAGTTTGCGTGTTCCACTACAAAGCAAATCTCTTCAATGGTGATATTTTTATTCAAGTAGTCATTTGGTGTGTACAAAGGATCATCAATGTTGCTTTCTAAAAGAATTCTGTGTATTTTTGCAGGTTGAAAATGCTTCGCGTTGAACTCCATGTTATCAACACCATAATACAGATTTTTGAAGTGTTTTCTCCATTTCTCTAAAACTAATTTTTCATCGCAAATTACACTGCCGTTACAATCCGTGATTTCAACTGGAATTGATTTGTCCGTTGCTTATTTTATCCCATAATTCCTTAAGGTTTGATTTTGACATTGATTCAATGTCGTGTGTTAGTGAGTTTCTGTACGTAGTATCTTATCAAAAGTGTCCCTTGCTAGCATATAATCCCGCCGTAATGCTGTTTTCACACTTCTTGGTCCCTTGCATTTTAAAAAGGACCTTTTTATTATTTTTTACAGAGTTATACTTAGGCACAGTCCTGTTCATTTCTGTAAGTATGGCTTTGCTAAAATTTTCATAAATGTTGTCAATGACTGACTGAATTTCTCTGCTATTCTCTATCTATATATGAAGAAGAGTCGTGTTAAATATAATCTTTCAAAAGGTAATATTGTAAGATAGAATTAATTTGTATTGGTAACTACAAGAAAACCATTAATGCAACAAACAAAATAAATTCATTTCTGTAAGTATGGCTTCGCTAAAATTTTCATAAATGTTGTCAATGACTGACTGAATTTCTCTGCTATTCTCTTTCTATATATGAAGCAGAGTCGTGTTAAATATAATCTTTCCAAAGGTACTATTGTAAGAAATTCGATACAGCAAATAATTTGATATAACTGGCAACCATAAATCTGCAATTTAAATAGGTAAGGTCACATATCATAAACTGAATAGGCGTTAACTTCCTTATAAATACTTTATGTACAAGGATGACAAGGAGAATATTGCAAGTAATTTTATTTTACAGCTGCGTGCGTTTCAACCCACTTGTTTTATTTGTATAGAATTAATTTTATTGGTAACTACAAGAAAACCATTAATGCAACAAACAAAATAAAAATAGACATAAAATTTAAACCAGATATGTTTTCAATCAGCTTTTCACAGTATAAAATGAATATCAGTTTTGTATAGCGGTTATTCCTAGCTTTAAGCCTTGGAAAAATGAATAAAAACAGGCAAGTGATGTTACTTCATTAGTGACTAATATATTTTTCTTTTAATCAGTACTCTCGTGTGTTTCTTGTTTTATTGTTTTTTAGAATGTAAAGACCTTTTCAAAAACGTGAATATTTACATACTTCCAAAACATTATAAAAAATATACATGTGTATAAATTTTCCACTAAGCTCAGCCATAACCTTACTTTTGCTGTTGCATTGTTTGACGTAAAAAGTAAAGGTAAACTTCACTCTTAACTAAATATTTAGGCCTACTGGCCTTCTTCAGTAGATGAAATACACAAATCGTTTTACATTTCCACATATAACGTTACCGGAAGCTAAAAATGAAACCGGACGTAACGTCATAAGTGAACTTGACGTTACGCGCCAAAATTATTTGAAGCTGCCATAATGGACGGCATTTTCTTGCATATCGGATCGGCATTTCCGGTGAATTTACCCATGCCGGAAAAACCGGTCTGGCACCCCTCCTATGCAAGACGACACTCGTGAATTACTTATGTAACGTTATAAACATTGTGACGTCAAATACCCAAACAAAACGTCGGAAAATCGTTTGTTTTTCATGATAATTTATCATTTTTATAAGTTTGCATTTAGAAATCTACTTTAAAGTGCAAGACGGTATGCAAGAAAAAGTTTCCATCATGAGACACTTGGCGCAGATGGAAATATCCGTCACCTCGAGTAACTGTTCGGTTGATTTACAAAAGCGTTCGACACTGTTAATCATAGCATTCTGTTAATGAAGTTGAACGCTATTGGTCTTAGCAATAATGCTGTCAGATAGTTTCAATCATATCTTTCTGACAGACAGCAGCTCGTTGATGTTTCTGGTGTACAGTCAGAAGCAGAAGCCTTCATTGGGAGGATATATTAAACCGTATGAAATACGCGGTGTATGTAGTTATAGCGGTGATTGTTGTCCTGTTGGTTGTAGACATTGATGCGATTGTCTTGATCGTTCTTTTCAAAAAGCAAAGGTCAGTAGAATTACTTTGTTTCATTATGGAAAGCGTTAAACTACGAAGACAGTAAAATATATAAATAAGGCCTACATCTTTAATTCTATAACACCTTTATTGTCTATGTCTACATCAAAGTAAAGTGACTTTCAGCACAAATTATGTTTATTTAATTAGTAGGTGTGCACGTCTGATATATTTACGCAGATATAAAACATGCAATTCAGATCATAAAGTGCTTTACATTTCGACGCCTTAGAAAAATAAGGTTGTAAGTGCAAAAATGCTATTTTTAGAAAACATGAAAAAACTATCTACCCATTGAAAACCCCGTTTTAATTAGACTATGATTTCTTTTCTTCGTTCATTAATCGAATTTATTGATAATGCATTGTTTTTCGTCATTACAATTATCTAAAAAAAAGCTCTTTACATTTACACGTTACATTTTGTTTTTAAAGTTCTTTTTCAATTTGATACTGTTAGGTTAATTACAAATGGAAAAAAGGTTGTATGTGACGCTTACGACCTTCTTTTGTTCTTATATTTCTTATTATCATTTGACTTTGAAAAGGTCGTAACTGCTACTATTTCCGTATGTTTTGATGTTATGTAAACAAAGAATAGAAGTTATCTTGGTTAATCTTATAAGTTATATTTGTAGTTGTTTGAAATATATGTTAATATTTAGTCACGTGTCGGTGAAATTACAGTATCTGTCATGTACAAGAATTAGTATAACAACTCAACTCCACTACAAGTATTGAAGAGTCTGGCTCTCACACAATAACATTACTAGTCAATAGCAGCACGGACCTATATACACATGGATTGGCAACTCTCGTATCTTCCTATACAAAATCAACCTTTTATCGCAGATGGCGAGATTTTATGCGAGATTTTAGCATCGATGGACAATATCCGAGGTTTGCCGAAATCGAAAACTCCCAGCGTCCTCCTGTCCTCCATCTTGAAAAATAATCAAAAATTTAAATGGACATCAGATCAAGCAACAACATTGGGAATCATATTCACAAATGACAAATTAAATGTACACAAACTAAATTTGGAGCCAAAAATCACACAATTCAAACATACACTCACCATGTGGAAAAAGTGGAAATTGTCACTAATTGGTAAAATAACTGTGCTAAAAACGTTTGCACTCCCAAAACTTATATATCCTTTAACAGTGTTGACCAACCCCCCGTCTGAATTAGTAAAGGAACTTTACCATCTTATGTTGACTTTTTATTGGATTCTAAACCGGATAAAATAGCAAGAAATACTATCATACAAAACTATGAGAATGCTGGCTTATCAATGATAGACTTAAAGTCAACATTATTATCATTGAAAGCCAGTTGGGTCAAAAGGATTATTTCCGAAAACTCTTCAATGTGGCAAAATATATATAGAAATGAACTAGAAAAAGTAGGCGGCACCACTGTTTTTAAATGTAACTGCAATAGTAAGGAAGTACACAAAATAAAATTAGAGTATACCTTTCTCAAGGAAATCCTTTCCGCGTGGTGTTCTATTAAATTTTGTGAAAATATTACTTCTTTTTCGAAACAGATAATATGGAATAACTCGTTAATTACTGATTCAAATGGAAGCACTTTTTTTTAAAAAAATGGTTTGATAAGGGTTTACTATACATTGAAAATATGTTTGACTATCGCAAGGGAGAATTCCTGACATTTTCTGAACTGCAAAATGTGTATAATATACACAGATCTGATTTTTTTAAGTATTATTCATTACTTTCTTCCATAGATAAAAATTGGAAGCAAAACATGATACAGGAATCAATGCAAGGAACAGTAATACCAGATTACTTGATCTCTAGAAACTAAAATAAATAAAATGCTTTATAATATAGAGGTGAAAAAAAGGCAAGCATGCACGAAAATAAAACAATACAAAAACGGGAGAAAGATAATATTGATTGGAAAAAAGTATTTATATTACCATTTCAATGTACAATAGATACTAAAATAAGAGAATTTCAATACAAATCTATAATGAGAATTATTCCAAATAATGTTTTCCTGTTTAAATGTAAGATAGTTCCGAGTAATCTTTGTGACTTTTGTTCTATGGCTCCAGAAACTGTTCAACACTTGTTTTGGGAGTGTGAAATAATCCAACAGTGTTGGGTGGAAATACATAAATACTTAACAATTAAAGGATATGAAATTGCTCCATTGACATTTGAAACTATTTCTTTTGGTTTATTAGAGCACCAATTAGAAGGGGAGAAATCAAATATCGCTAATTTCATTATTATTTTAGCAAAGTATTTTATATTTAAAAACAAATGCAACAAAAACTTTACCTTCCATTGAAATGTTTGTGTACTATTTGAACAGTAAAATTAAGTTAGAACATGTTATAGCAACGATGAGAAATAAGACTGACATATTTAACCAAAAATGGAGGGCGTTTATGGCATACGTGTAATACACGCTAAATACATAAACAAAACATATTTTCAAAAGCAGACCATTTCGAACCTTTCGAGCTTTTCTAGCTCTTCTCTATCACTTCATATATTTTCTTTCTTTCTTCTTTCTCTTTATACTTATCAATTATAAAAAAAATCATAAAGTATGTGAACCAACATTTCGGGTTTTAAAATATAGTAAATAGTTACCATGGATTATTTGTATGTTTGAATATTAGATAAGAATTGTAAACAAAGTATTTGAATGTATATGTACTGAAAGGAAATAAAAATGGTAAAAACGAAAAATAATCAAATTTAATCGTGTCTTCTTCAATTTTTATGGCTCAATAGTTTAGTTTTTTTCTTTAGGTAACATTAATCTCATTCCAACCTGTCTTTTTTTCGTAATGCGTAACTTTATCGAGTTTGTATGTTGAAAATTGTGAATGAAGCTTCCCGCCGTCCTCCATCTTGGAACGTATCGGGGAAAAACGTAAACAATAAATCAAATTGAATGGTGTCTACTTCAATATGTATGGCTCAATAGTTTGTATTTTTCTTTGTTTATGCAACTTTGTCTTATTCCAAGCTAATTTTTTTCATAAGGTGTAACTGTTATCGATTTTGTTTGTTGAAAATTTTGTCAAGTCTGGCGGCACCTGCCGAATATCACAAATCGGAAAATTTCCGAAAAAAAACGAGCGCGCGCAAAGCATGATGGGTAACATTTACTCCGATATCGCATTATCGATTTTCGGAAGTTGCCAATCCAATGCATGTGTATATAGGTCCGTGATAGCAGCGACACATGACGAAATGATTTTTGATTCAGTTCAAGATTAACCTGTAGGTCTACGTATGGGACTTGACGGTATGACCTCTTTAAGTGACCCCGAAGAGCTGTGTGAAGTTTCCATTCAAGATCTTATTACTAGTATATTAACAAAACTATTCAGGATTCTCTCAAAGGGATATAGTTTTGTCAACAAAAGTCAGGGTTATAGGACTTGATGGTATGGTACTGTCTTGTAATCCCAGAGATTTGTGTATTACTGGATGTACTACAATCAAATATACTGTATGTTTTTTGAGATACCAATTGCAAGCGAAAACTTAACAAAGATTCTCTTTATCGAAAAGGGCAATATTTGTCAAAATTCAAGTTGCAAAACGCCGTCTTATCGGTTGTCTCCTTTGAAAACACGTTATCAAGCACTTTCAAAAGACGCCTGACTAATTTGGCTGAGCATATTTACTTTAATAAGGAGGGAAAAAAATAAACACCAGATCTAATTGCATATCGAATATATTCCTTATGAAGATTTATTTGGTTTTTGCGGTGTTCATAGTTTTATTTTCTTAGGTTATACGAAAAATGAATGTAGAAATATTTACTTACATCAGATTCGTTATAAATATAAATCTTAATATTTGCACAGATATACAAACATCAATTCACATGATAAAAAGCTATACATTTGTATACAAATCTGGCTTGTTCATGATCAAATTTTACCACTTGAAGATTAAGGTCAATGGCATTTCCAGTTCAAAATTAAAAATGACCCAAACAATAATATTTTTACTTTTTCCACGTGACAGTGTTATTGTCGAGCCCGCTGGCATTTCCTCGGCATAGTTGTCATATGGTTCGGCGTATGTGCGTATGTTCGTGTTTGCGTTCGTTCGTCCGTCTGTCCTTCTGTACTTAACATGTTACTGCATCCAATTATTTTGAAGTCACTTTGCAAAATGTCAATTCTAATAGCATGGCGTGACGCGCCAATGAACCAGGTCTGTAGCTGAAAGGTCATTGTCACGCTTTGAACTTAAATGTCGACAATGGGTACAAAACACTTTGTAATAGATGCAACTTGTGGATGCCTCGAAATAATTTGAAGTGATTCATTAACAGCTCTCTCTTTCAGACCTATGTAGTTTCATTTAATCTATTCTTTTCATTCGGTAACCACCTGCGAGCTCGACATGTTACCCGTCGGCATCAACAGTACAGCCCAGGCGAATTCGGTGTTTGTCGCGTTATAGTTTATGAGTTTTTTTCAACGCGGAAGCCGAAAGTCGTATAATATTTCGTAAGATGCAGCATAAAATATTTTTTCCTGTGAACTTGATGCAGACGTTTATTATATAGTTCAATAGAATATAATTCTATTTAAAGGAAGCGACCGAGGATCGGGACTGTGGAGTTAAATTACCCAATTAAACAATAATTGTATCATATACTTTTTGTTTCTCATATAGATTATGCCTAAAAAGTCGTATTCATGAATATTTTACATTTTTATGATTTGTTGCATTTAAAATGGAAGGATTTTTTAACAAAACTCGTAAAATTTTTTGAACAACGATATTAAAGTCATTTTTTCGAATTTCTTCATAACATTTTGCAGAATATGTATACAATTATACTTTCTAGGGAACAGCGTCACAGATTTTTGATATTCTACTCCGAACAAAAATTATTAAACATCAAAGACATTTCAGCTTTTTTTTTGACCGTTTGTTACGTAAGTTAAGATAATTAAGCCCCGACCAAATTATCAACAATCCCTGACAAATATCCATCTAAAATAACATTTCTTTAAAATGGTTGAAATCCTATGAAATCCGTGCCCAATAAATTTATATTTCATTAGA
The DNA here is from genome assembly GCA_022818135.1 of Saxidomus purpurata. Lineage (NCBI taxonomy): Eukaryota > Metazoa > Mollusca > Bivalvia > Venerida > Veneridae > Saxidomus > Saxidomus purpurata. The sequence continues at coordinate 24,889 of JAFMSR010000137.1, read as the reverse complement.
GTACATAAATGTGTCATCGGCAACCAAAAAGATATACTTTCTGAACATTTATAGGGTTGCTGGGAACTATCTTTTGCTGAATTGCTTTTTACCAAGTTGTATATATTTATGTTTTTCAAGATTGAAACTTGAAAACAAATATAATGGTTTCATAATTTTAATTGGGCACTTTGCATGTTAATAAACTATATTGTTGTTGTTTCTGTTGATGTATATTGTTGTGTAATTATCAAATGCAATTGACCGGTGTGCAATATGCAATAATGTGTGACCAGTTAGATTGCTGGTAGGGGGCGCCAATTAACAACAAATCATATCGCATCCTTTGTTGTGACTTATACCCTTGGGCTAGATTAACTGTAATTCCTTCAATGGTTAGATCTACGTTAATTATTTACCATGGCAACGTTGTTAAAACGAGATATTGTTTAAGGATTTAAAACTTTTATGGATTACTGGAGAGTTCCGCACCATGTAAAATAAACTTCTAGTAGAGTAACTGTTATATTCTATATAGGGCCTTTGTTCTACATTATTTTTTTAACATGATTTTAAATATAAATGCCAGCTTTTGTTATAAAGACTAGATTTAAAAACATGTGTCTTAAATATTATCATAACATTCTGTAATAAAATACATTTTGTAATAAAAAGTTTCAACCTAACATCCTCGTATATGATGTAATTTGACATGATTTAAGTTATAGAAGTGAAGTTGCACTTGGGAAAATCTAGATTGGAAAAGTTTGTAACAAGCAAAGTCTAAATCTTGTTATAAGTAACTTATTCCTTAAGAAAATACTTAAATTGAATAGATCGAGATCATTCTACAAAGGTCGAAATATAAATACATTTTTCTGTCTTTATGTCGTGCATGACTTTCAACGCTTGGGCCGTTTCACGCAGTTGCTACTCTAGAATTTTGAATTGTTCGTCATACAGTCACATGAAGTTCGGACCCGAAAAGTTATTTTTATAAACACCCCGGGCCGACCATAAACATATATAATTCGTATTATGTATGCTTGAAGAATGACTTTCCAGGGCCCAAACTTCATTCGACTGCGGTTTGTCCCTTATTGTCTTAGTCACTGACTTTTTATATTAGGAGTCCCAAGGTTACTGGTGTAGGCTTATTCTCTCACTCAATTTGTTGCTGCATCCACCCAGAACACACCAGGCGCCTCCCATTTACAAAAATTTTATAAATAGTAAGTTAATCGTGTTTTTACACGGAGGTTTGTGTGCTAGTTTACTATAATCAATGTAACGGATCTTTCTCGAGTCCTGCAAGTGACGTCACACGGAAACTTTTCCGATATTTTACGGAAGTCGCTGAGGATCGTAAAATTTGCGTTTCGGTGAAATACCGGCCAATTTGTATTGGTGATTTATGTCCCAATAAACACGTTTCTTGTCGAAAATTTCCGCCCAACTGGGTTCAGTGCACTTAATTAACAAATGGCTGACAAAATATTAACTGGTGAAATTTTCAATCAATGGGACCTTTAAATTATGTACTAGTAAAACTGTGCGGTTGTGAATAAATTTTTAAACTAGAATAATTACAACACTTGAATCAAGTATATTTATTTTGCTCAAAAAGTTATAAATCTAAATTGTTATATGTTCTTATTAAATATATTCAAAATTTAACTGAATTTAAAACTTAGTATAAGTTAGTGTTTATTAAGTCAAATTTTCACAATTTAGGAACCCTAAGGGAACGAGCGGAAATGTTTGCATAGCCACCGACACTGAATGGTGGGCGGAGCTCAAGTGCTTTTTTACTAGCGAACTGTTAATAAATTCAGTGATTTCAGTAGTTAGTTTTAATAAAAAGAAAGACGTTTATTTGAAAATCTGAGCGATTCGATTGGTGGGCAAATTGGGTCAAACACTAATTGAATGTACGTCAAAATTGCCTACGGATTTGCGAGTAATTGGTCACGCGTGCTATATAGATCGCATGTCATACTGACACTGACACACTCTGCTCTTGACTGCCGATCTGTTAACATCAGAATTGAAAGAAATTCAGATATTGTCAGACAAGTGTCACTTAGTGACACTCAGATCGACTAAGTCCAAAAAGTTTTCGGACTTAGAAAATTTGAGCAAAATTCTAAATCTTAAAAGTTAAAGTTTTTTAAGAAAGGGAAAATTTTAGGATAAAGTGTTAAAGTGTAAAAGTGTTTAAGTGATAAGGGATTAACAAGATCAGGACTTAATAGGATATACGGGATACAAGGGACGCGTAAAAGGGTAAAGAACACAGCTGGGGTAAGAGAAATAGAAATTAGAAATTAGGAATTAGTTAATAAGGGTATAATAATAAACAATACTAGTTGCTGTTATCACAGATACCAGCAAACAAGTATCACAGAAACAACTGTAATGCAGAAGGTCTGAAGTTTAAGGGTTATAAAACCAATAAATTGCCAGAAATAAAGCATTAAAAGTAAAATTAAGTTAGTAATAGATTAGTTTAAATTTTCAGCTCAAGGAATACTGAGTAAATTTTAGTGAATTTGCTGGATATTAAGCCAGCAAAACACTAAATAGAAAGGTATTACGTGACATCGTCAAGAAATACGGGCAAAAAGAAAGCAAAGGTAAGGGAAAAGGGTTAAAAGTGAAAATAAGTTATATTTAGAAAACGGAAATTGGGGTAGGGCTAGGTAAAAAGCTGTGTTCTAGGGCGGTACTAACAATATAATTTTAAAATAATTCTATCTAATAGGTAAATGGGTGTGAGTGGCTACATACAAAATTTCAGAGAGGAAAGACATAAAATAAAAAAGATATTTAAAAGATAGGAGAAAAAACGGACCGTGCTCAAAAAATTAGAAAGGTAGAATTCTAACGAAACACCAACTTTTAGAAGTATTGTACTTTTTATTACAAAAGCTATCAAGTTAAACTTTTTCAAACACAATATTTAGGCATATAAGAGCAGTTATAAAAAGAAAAAGATAAATTAGATCTAAAATTTTAAAGTTTTAAGTAGTCAAAGACAGCCACAAAACACCATTTACGGGCACCTGCTAAAATTTAACAGCCAATCAAATTTGAGAAATTCTAAAATTTTAAAAGTAGGTCAATCCGCTTTAAGTTAAGATAGACAAGTGGTTATACAACCATATTAGACTGAATTACAAGGGTTTCTTTCAAAAAAAGAGATATTAATTTAATTTTTGGAAAATTTTGGGATAAACAACATGAGTGACACAAAACAATTGGCTTCAAAGACGAAAGTCTCTGCAGCCAAAGCAGTCAGAGAACAAAAGCGCAAAGTACAGTAGCCCGTAGGGCCAAACAGAGTAAGACGATTAGACTAATAAATGAAATTACTGGTAAAAATCACACATGACCTCAGAGAGGTTCTCATGGAGTGAGCTCATCTTGTCCCTTGAAGAAATTAAAAGACTACAGTTTCGGCAGAGTAATGGCCAAAACTCAGATAGGTTAGTAGAAATAGCACAAGCTAAAAGTATAGTAGACCCCCAAAAAGAAGCCACTAGGGCTACAGGAACATCCAGTAGATTAGACTCCCAAGATAATTACTCTTGTGCCAATGACAATAAGAGCACGGCAGAAAAACAAACAAATACAGAAGATAGGACTAGGTCCATAGGGACCCAAACTGAAACAAAAACCAGTAGTGTACATACACAATGTGCCAATGAAAATAAGAGCACAACAAATACTCAAACAATTGTAGAACAGGAGACATACAATAGGGGTGCCAACACTGACTGAATCGCAAATAGGGCAAACCAGTACATTAGGAAAAACAGTAGACAGAGAGATAAACACTACTAACAACTCTCTGTAACTTTACAAAAATAGATGAGGACATTTATTTTAGATTAGTAAATAGATTAGAAAACGAGTACATATTAGTTAAAAACTAACAAAACAGGACACCCCTAAAAAACGAATCACTGGGATAGAAGGGGGGCCTCAACCATCCCCAATTGTGATTGATTCACCAAAGAATCAAGAAAATATAAGGCTTAATAAAGGGGGGCAGGGTAACCACAACCCCAATAGTAATTGTAAATAGTCCAAACAGTAACAAAACTGGGGGCAACACAACCACCCCCATTAGAATATTAGACACCCCAAAAACGAAACGAAAAATAACAAAAATCCATTCCCCAATCCAACTTAAGAACAAATTTCAGATTTTAGAAGAGGGAGGAGAAAAAATAATCACAAAAACGATAAAACCTACAACAAACCTTAACCCCATCAACCCCACCCACAAAAATCAGACCAATGGACAAAAAGAAACCATTCAAGAATCATGGATAGATATGGTCATTAAGGGGGTTCAAGGGGGATTAAGCGCACAAAAACTAACAAATATGGAAAAAAATCTTAAGCAACAATTCGGTGGGAATACAATAAGAAAATTAAGTAAAACAAGGGGGCCTTATTTTTTCAAGTTAGGAAAGATACGAAATAAAAATCAAAGATTTCAAATTTGGAAGACATGAAATCAAAATAGAGAATAAGAAACCCTCAACAACAAAAGTAACAAAAACAAGCATGGGAGTAATAGAAGTGCCAAAAATCAGAGCACTGAACAATTAAGACAAACACTGTTTAAAAACAACAAGAACATAGGAACAATAAGACAAAAGGAATTTATTAATAAAGGGGAAAAGAAAGTCACCAACGAAATTATAATAACCTTACATGTGAGGAATTACCTTTAAGTCTGAAAGGGACCGATTTAATAATGAAACCAACAACACCAGGTTACATTAGATGTAGAAAGTGTCAGGCTCCCGGGCACAAAACATACCAATGTAGAAATAAAATCAAATGTCCGAAATGTGTCGGCAATCATGAAGTAGGAATGTGCATGGCCAATGATTTAAAATGCATCAATTGTTTAGGAAAAACACTGGGGCTCCAGCAAATCCTGCCCCGTTTACAAAAATATATTCAGAAAATAAATGATGCAAACTACAAAATCAAAAATGAATATGAGACAAGATGTGCCAAACAACAGCATACTGTTCAAGACAAAACCCCTATTCCCACTATCAACCTTATCCCTACCAATGAGAAAACCCAAGAAATTCCAGAACCAACCAACCCCAAGCCCCAAACACCCAAAAAAACACTAAACACAAAAGAGATTATTAAAATAAAGAAAGAAAGGTGTGCTTATCCCCCACCCCCACCTCACAAACAAATTAAGAGGGAACCAAATTGGGAGGAATTATGGGTTCAGAACAAACCAACAAACTGCCCCTAATGTACTATAGATTTGAAAGGGGCCCACACATTACTCAACCCTAAGGGGTATCACCTTCAATCACACCACCCACATATCATGTACCCAGGACCGAATGGATGATGGCAATTCACTGTCCACTAAATTTATGCAGAATATAGATAAGCCATTAATCATCAATAACCAAAAACAACTCCGAATACTTCATTAATGGATAACAACACAGCTGAGGTAAATACTGAATCCATCAGACCCTGCCTCAGCATCATATCATGGAATATTCGGGGTATGAGATCGGAATCGTACAGTAAATGCAACGAATTGCAAAATTTCTTAATCGATCAAAAAGAACCTATAGACGTAATTTGTTTACAAGAAACCCATTTGGCAGAAAAACATAATCCTTTCAAATTAAGGATTATCAAAACCAGTTATGTTTCACAATAAAGAAACCCCCACCTCTGGGGGCCTTTTGCATATATGTCCGCAACGGACTTTCATTCTTAACAAAACAAACTGATTACAACAGTATTAATCAAAATATTGCAATAGAGATCGTAGGCAAAGATAACAACATCTCGATTTATAATTATTACACAAATAGTAAGGATAACAATAACATAAATATTTTTAGAAATACCTTCAAAAACTTAGGACAGTCTAATGTAATAGTAGGAGACTTTAACTTAAAACATCCACTTTGGAACCAGAAAATGATTTTAGGCGCGATGCTGGGGCAGAGGATCTGATAGACTTCATAAATGAAACAGATCTAAATTGCATCAACGATGGCCAATGCACCCGTCTCGCCGAGCAGGCAAACCAGATAGACTCAGCCTGGATATATCTATAGTCTCCCTCAGGTCTGCACCCCCAGGGCAACGTTCCTTGTAGTCGACAATAGCTTCAATAGTGACCATCTACCTATAATAACAATAATAGAAACTCCAATAAAATTTGAAAATACTATTATAAGTGAAAATGGCTCATAGACAAGGCATCCACTGCCCAGTGGATGGAATTTCATCACCTATGCCTGACCGGGTTAAACTATAAAATTAAAGAACAAACAGTTGAACAAAATTTTAAAGAATTTTTAGATAAACTCAATAGTATCTTGCAAAAACAATCCCAAAGTCAAAACCAAAAGTTTCAAAAACCAAAGTCAAAAAGTATGGTGGACACAGGCATGCCACGAAGCCATACGAAGTAGAGAAATTAGACGAAAAATTCATAAAGAGAAAAAACTCCCATAACGCTCATTTTATTTAAAATGCCTGAGCAAGAGCAGTAAGAACAATTAAAAAAGCAAAACAAGACAGTTGGCGAAATTTTTGCTCAACCATAACAGCAATACCTCATCTAAGGAAGTTTGGAATTTGTAAACAAAGTAAAAGGCAGCATACCAAAAAAGCAACCCAGTATTTAAGATAGGACAACAAATTATTACCGAACCTAAAGAAAAAGCCAACGCATTAGTCCGACAGTATGCTGATGCCAGTAGTAATAAAGGATACAATAGAGAATTTTTAGTTAACAAAAGAATTATTAACAGAGCAGTAAATGAGCATATCAATACCAGAAATAATGACAACTCCCAAGAATACAATCAAGAATTTACTATTTTTGAACTTAACAAGGCTTTGTCGAACTGCAAGGACGGTGCACCGGGTGAAGATCTGATACATTACAAAATACTTAAAACATTACCACGGGAAAGCGAAACACACTCCTACAAATCTTTAATCAATCATGGGTAGAAGGCACCACAGAAAGCTGGAATCATGCAGTTATCATTCCATTATTAAAACCAAATAAAGACAAAAATGAACCTGCCTCATATAGACCAATTTCTCTTACATCAACATTCACAAAATTAATGCAAAAATGATAAAACCCAGACTGTGCACACATTTGGAAAAAAATAATATAATGTCTAAATACCAATCCGGATGCAGATCACACCATTCATGTGAAGACAATATTACAAGACTAGAGTCCGATGGCAAAAAAGCACAGGCAGAACATAAATATCTTTTAGCTATATTTTTTAGATCTTAGTAATGCTTTTGATAAAATGTGGAATGGAGGAGCACTATTGCAACTCAAAATTCCGGAATACAAGGACGCATGATAAAATGGCTAAGGTGCTTTCTACAAAATAGACACATTAAGGTGAAATATAATGGAGCTCTCTCAGAGGTAGTGGAAACAGTAAATGGGTGCCCCCAAGGAGCGGTACTGTCACCCATAATCTTTAGCCTCATGATGAATACCTTTGAAACACAGATCAATGAATTAAACAGAGAAAAACCTACCATAAATGCAAAAATATCTCAATTTGTAGACGACTCAGCCACATGGCTAACATCATTCAGTCCGGTACAGGCAGTTAAAAAAGGCCAAACTGTCCTAAATACAATAGAAAAATGGAGCAAATCTTGGGGCTTCATAATTAACCCAGCAAAAACTCAAGTGTTATTAATACATAGACAGTCCGTAAAACCCCGGAAAAAGCAACCAACTTTCCGAAATTAACACTATGTGGTACGAACCTCACATACAATGAACACGCAAAATTTCTGGGAATGTACTTTGACAAAACCTTATCGTGGAAAATGCATATAGAGTATATGACAAAAAAGATGTCTTAAAGATCTAAACATCACAAGAGCAGTAAAGGAAAATCGTAGGGTACAGACAAAAAATGCCTTCTAAACATATACAAGGCCCTGATCCTAAGCAAAATCAATTATGGTAGCATAGTATACGCCTCAGCAAAAGAATCACAATTAAAAGGTTCAAAGAATACAAAATAGGGCACTAAAAACCATAATAGGATGTCCGAGGCACACCCTCACTCTCCCATTACATACCGAAACAGCTATGATTCCACTACCTCTACAGAGAGAACTCCAAGCACTAAAATACTGGGCCAGAAGCTCCAGACTGGGCCCAAACTTACCTATCAATGACGACATATGCGACGACCCAGCATACTTTTACAAAATCAAGAGTAACAGAAATTTAAAGAAACCTTACTCACAACACATTAGAACTCTGATCACAGAATACGGCCTAGGCGAAACCCAAATTCAAGAACCGTGCTATGAACAATTAATCAATATTGAAATGCCCGGGATTAATTTAGCTTAAAGTAGGAAAAATTAACAAATCAGAAAACGCGGAAAAAAACAAAATCATTGCTTAAACATTATTCGGCACTTTAGAGACTTCACCCAAATTTATACAGATGGAAGTAAGGACCCTTCAAAACAAATAGCAGGGGCGGCATAGTAGTTATAGGAGACGACGGAACAATCCTACATAACAAAAGTTTGAAACTTTACCATCAAGTTTCAATATTTACATGTGAATTAGCAGCAATAGACTACGCTATAACATATTGTGAAGAAAACTATATTCCAAAAGCAGTCATCATTAGCGATAGTCTGAGTTCTCTACTAGCAATAAAATCAGGTCAGTCTCATAGGCAAGAAATGATTTACAGTATTTAAAAGTCCGTTACAAACATAAAGCATAGAGGGGACGAAATTCAGTTAATGTGGGTACCGAGTCATGGGCATTAACGGAAATGAATTAGCAGACGACAAAGCAAAATACGGCAGCACTTCCGGTACAGAAATTCCTATTAAGCTCAGTGTACCGGAAGTCTACAGCATCATAAAAGATAAAGTAAAACAAAAATATATACAGCGATGGGAAACTTACTGCTCCACTCATAACATAGAGATCAATATCAAACCGTCCAGCAAACTACAACGGTATCATCATGATAGAACAATAGACACAATGTACACTAGACTTAAACTAAAAAGTAGTTATCTTAAAGGGACCGATACATAACAGACAAAAACTGCCAACATTGTAACGAAATAGAAGATTTTGGCCATCTAATGTTTCACTGCCCATTATATTTAGAAGAAAGGAAAATATTTGAAACAAAACTTCTGAAACTAGAATTAATAACCATCACGGAAAAAACACTATTAGACCCACCAAAAGAAATAGCACAAGATATTCGCCAGGCCGTATTCGAATTTATCACAAATATAGGATACAAGGAAAAAATATAGATTAAAACTGATTACATTATGGACTGCTCGGCAAAACACCAAAATAAACACTCACATCCCGACATAACAAACGCCAGAGACGACTAACAGAAAGGGTTCATGCCGCCCGGCAAACACCCGGACTTATAACCCCAATAACGGTCAAACCAAAAGACCAAGGGGAAATATGTTGTAATACACGGACTGCGCAAGTGTAGATCGACTAAAAACCGTATCTTACCCTTCATTTGGGACTCCTATTCTGAATAAAAATAATGCGTAACTCGCAACTGGGGGAAAAACGGTGATTGGACTCTTACAGGAGCATGGTACGCAGAATGCACGGTGCGAACCCTGAGCACTATGACCATATTCACAGCACACAGCAAACTAATAACACAACAATATAGTTGCTATAAAGTACATAGGGTTAGATACAGCAAGTCTATTATAGAATGTAAATATGTTATTTCGTATAGTAGAGTAGAATAGACAAGCCAGTATCGTATCTTAGTGACATAAACAAATATTTCACACTAAGACAACCCTAACTAGCCCTCTGTAAATCAGGGGTGTCCTGTTAATTACCCATTAGTAGTTTAGTACACTTTATTATACATGTATATATGTTAACATTGAATGAGCTTCCGGTACAGAAAGGTCAAGGACTTCAAACCCCCACCTCAGGTGAACATGTAGACAAAACACATCAAAAAAATTGCTGATCTCACTTACTCTGGAAACGGGAAATTGTTATAGCAAACAAATTTAGAAATAGATAATGGCTGCCCAACGCGCTAACCATGGATATCAAGTGCAATTTAGAAAAGATTTGAAATAAAAATAGAAAAAAAGAAAAAGATAGACAAGTTTATTACAGCCTAATTATTTACGCGATTTTTCAAAATTTGCAAGCCCTAGGTAATATTTAGAAAGGATACAAAGCCTGACAACATACATTTCGACCGAACAACAATCAGAACAACAATGAACAAAAATACAACAAAAAAACCGCAGGAAAAAAGCTTTTATTAAACAAAAACGGCAAAAACTCCTTTTTTCCTATAGAAATATACAGAAAACACATGTATACAAAGCTACTATTAATAAATACCACGTGACTACCAACGTATATAGTCGAGCTAAGGCCAAAAAAGGATAGTAAATAAACAAATCAAAACGCGACTAACGAAAACAACGGACGAATCAGAAACGAGCTTTCGTAAAGACTCACGGTCGAATAATGGCAGAACAACAGGCAGTAAGAGAAACAAAGACTACAACATATAGTAACAATAAGAACAATATTTATTTACATATTTCCAGTATGACAATTCTGAAGATAAAAAATCTTTCTAGAAAATTTGGGGCCCTGAAAAGGGCCGTTGACTTCTAAAACTACATAACTCTAAGAGAGAAATGGTAGCAATAGAAAGTAATATTTTCTCATAGCTCTGCCAGGATTTATGTGCACACGATCAAAGGTATAATCTCTAGGTAATGAATTCCCCTAAAGATACAACCCTTTTCTTGAAAAATCGGCGCAATATCAAGTTCGTACTTCGTCGAACAGACTCATACAAGCCAAAATCCATGCCCCTACCCGAAACTTGCCACGACAAGGTAACTCGACTATAACAACTTTAGCAATTCCTCGCTTCTTTAACCTACACACTAATGTAGAGAAATAACCCCACATCAGCGTATCTGAAGCACCATTGTCTATATCATTTGAACCAATATGAACCATAACAAGGTCCGGAATGACGTGCACGCACGCCATCCACATACTAGTGAACAATCTTTGAATACATTTCTTCAAATAAATGCCCAACAACATCGGCCAGTAACAGTCCTCCTCGGCAAACCCAATGTACGGGTTCAGGGCCCATCTGACCTCTAGGGTCCAGCGCAAAGCGAGCATCCCGCAGGCGGCGAATGTATGAGTCTCCAAAATATCACAATCTTTGCCATGGCTAAGAAAGGAATAATGATAAATAAAGCACAATACCTAAGAATATATATACACCAGAAATAATTAACTCAGTGTCAACACATACGACAAACAAACAAACAAAAATGGCAATGAACTCAAAACAAACTCAGACACTTGACACGTAACGGGAAGCTCATAGTAGATAGTAATTAGTTAATAATTAGATAGTAATTATATAGTAATTATATAAAATATACAATTATTATAATAATTAGATAGTAGTCATTTGATAGACAGTATTAATAGTTAATTAGATAATTGTAGACAAGAATATATGCAATTAATCAATTTTTCCTTTCCAGAAGGTTTTAGTGCCTGGGTACAAAAAATGATACCTACTTGGAAAAAACTAGTGTCTATGGCAAAAAATCATTGAACCACACGCATACACAAACACTTGGTGATTACAAACAAACAAAACACCAATAAATGTCCAAAATAATCACCCAAAAAAAGGTTGGGGGAAAAATGAAGGAAATAGTAACAATCACAAATAATGACTGTTAAACAAGAAAATGCATACTTATTGCACGCATAAAGAGTCATAACTCAACGAAAACAATGATTGATCCTATAGCTAGATACCCCTTACATTGGAAAAAATGCATAAAACACTAAGTATCTCCAAAGGTAACAGTTATCTACTGTCAAAAACGACTCGGATTCATAAAACCAAAAGCGCACTGTTATATCTCCATCCGGTTCGTGCGCACTAAAAGCTGCAGTAGGTCACCCAAACCAACAAGTAGGTCAGGTCAAGTAGTACGAACAGCAATGTTAATCTTAAAAAAACATATCTTACTTTCGCAAACCATACTTTCGCAACACCCAAAGATATGTATTAGAAGATCAAACTACACTAACAACCTTACTCAGGCACTAAAATCCCATTCACACTATAAATCTGACGATGTGAAAAAGTACTGGTTAGAAAACCAGGATCAGGAATAGTAGTTCAACAAAAACAGTCGGAGGACCGAATCGCCGATCATGCAGATCATGATCAACAACTTCACTTCTTTAATATTTATAAGGAATGATAATACAGATCAATGATCCAAATTCAAAATTATTTTTAGAAACAATTAAAAGAAAAGTTCACACCATATTTACAAAGAAGTATCAAATTTCTAAATTTCTGAAATCATGATCTACAGTAATAGCATATAATTTCTAGCAAAATTTTAACAACTGCTATAGTTTCCAATACAAAGAAATCGAAAACTACAATAGTGACTGTGCTTTACAACAGTAGTAGACCGAACTGGCGGCCATTAGCTCCCAGCTGATTGGCTAATCATTTTTGTCTCTCCTGGCTCCATTGGTTCAATTACTATCCGATTTTTGCTTCAAGCTCCGGTAGTAAAAACGACCAAACAGTACAAGTCTACTTATTAATTTTAATGATTTTTGATTGAATATAGATTATTTATAAGTAAAGAAGTAAACGCTAACAAAGTAGCCGGTTTGATGTTCTATATAATTTTCTTTAAGTAAATTCTTGAAACCAGAAAATAAGTAAAATGATTAAACATTTCAACAATAATTACAACAACTATAATTCATTTGTACAATTATAAGTAGATACTGCCACTATTTTCATCTATCCATAAATTATTGATTCTTTTATTAAAGTGGTTAAATTATTTCTTGTCTTTGTAAGAATTTTTCTTTTATAACATATTTGACTACGCGGTAATTGTTCAAATTCAACTTCTCTCTCTCGAAAACGTCAAACTTCACGATGTATGTCTCAACACATCGCTACGACCGGCTACGACGATGGCGATTTGGTTCCCGTTCCAGAAGAAGGAAGACCTATGTGACAGTGACGTCGCTGTGCGATAGGCAATCAACGCTGCAACTACTAGATCTACAACATCGTCGACGACCACGCTTCCGGTCACACCTCTGACAATGTCATGTCAGGCTTGCGGCGGTTGCTGGCTTATTTGGCTCTTAATGGGTTTTATATTTTCAAAATTCCAGAGTAGGAAAATAGGTCAAACATTCATGCATACTTTTAACTAGTTAAAATAAGTAATACTATCTTTCGGACAGCACTTTATACTCTTATTCAGGTCAATTAAAAACTTTTTATCTTCACAAAAAGCTAGGCAAAATAAAAATAGGACAATACTTTATTAAGGGGATTTTTACTTTACAAAACAAACACATATACTATCTATCATCAAAATTCCTAAAAAATTGTTAGGCTACCACGATCCAGACACTCAAACTAGGTCAATCACACTCTGATCTCATTGGTCGCCGTGATTGGCCTACTCTTTGGCAACCAATCACAAACAACCTTTGGCTATACTGACTGGAAATTGCAGTCAGGTAAAATTCTCCTGCATTTCGGCATCAAAAATTGTCTTTCTAGGCATGCTGGGAGACATGCCGGGGTCTCATCCCAAAACTAAGCTAACATACATGCTCTTTGGGACGGACCTTGATAAAATTCTCATCAAATCAAATCAAATCAAGACAATGCCAGAGGCGCTAAATTAATTGTTATCATAAAGTACTGCGGACCCAAGATGACACATTGCTCAAACGATTGTTATAGGGGATGGATTTAGTGTCAGAAATGTGTGAGAATTATTCTGGTTGGCGACAACTGTATAAAAACTCGGAGACAATCTGTTACTGTTTCAAAACGGTTTGCATTTAGGCTTCGAAGTAAACTGTTTCGGAAAATATATATACTTTGGCTATATATGCAATATGTTTTAAATATATACTATTCTAGAAGAAGTAATTGAGGCTGCAACTGGGTCGATGTGTAAACGCTGTTTGTTACCTTCTTATTGATATGTAGTCACTAAGCTATTTCAGCTAAGATGTACTTTCCCAGCTACGCTACTACCATCTATTGTCACCTCTTCTTTGTGCTTTTACCACAGGATAGCAAGAAAACGGCTTTTCATCAGATATGGGATGTTCGTGGCACTGATTTTATTTTGTTACTAAATGATAACTAAGCTATATTCATCTGTAGAACAGTTTTATTTCGACTGAATATACATGTAGTTGAAATCTGTCTTGACTGCCCTAGTCATAAAAATGACAATCGATGTCGTGTTCAATGTCTGTTTTCATTTATATCAGCAAACAATGGAATCGACTAGATACAAATTATTTCTAAAATGTCTCATAAACATTAATCGCGTTTTATAATTACGGAAATTAGTTCATTTAACTTAAGTTAGGTAATGGCTTCTTTGTTGTTGTTTTTCCAAACGAGACTTAACTTGTACTAATTCTGACTATTTGCCAAGTCAAGTAATATTGCGGGTCCATGTAAAGAAAGAAACACTTCTGTGTTAAAAAGAGAAAACTAGAAAGAAAAAAATATGATATGCCAACATGTGCATTCGTGTATATGAGGTATAATTCTTTATTGAATATATCCTTTAACTGTCACCGAAGATTGGTCAATTATTGCTTATTGGTCAATGTTCTCTATTATAAATATATTTTCATGTCAAAAGTAATGTGTAAAGGTTTACATTAGATATTTTAAATATATTGCTAAATGTCCAGTGCAACTGAATTATGCTTCGTACAATACATTTGTCAAGACTATGCATATTGCCAGGGCCGTGTGTTAGTGGTGTATACACGTGATAAATTAAACCCTCTTTATAATAAAACCTGCTGACAAAGGGTTTATGAACTTTAGATATATGGCTGCCTATAAACATTGCTGCTTACATAATAAATGCGTAATGCAAAATATGGTTCAGAGATAATCAAATAACACCGTTTCACGCCATTCAAGATTCTAAAGGCATACATTTATATGAAATTATCTTTGTTTCATATTTCCAAAGAAGCAGTAACTAAATGTGTTTCACAACTCCTTGCTCAGTATAATTTAATGCTGCTTTTCACTGCTTCTGTTTTGTCATAGTCATACCTGCATCGTTTCTTTATATTTATTGACGGAAACTGGATACAATGGTCACCCTGGTCAAATTGTGATGTCACGTGTAATAATCGAACCCAAACAAGAATGAGGTTTGCATTAATCCAGCACCTTCAAATGGAGGGATTGACTGTTCTGGAAAGTCAGTTGATACAAAACAGTGTGCAAATGACGGCTGTTCTGGTGAGTATGCTTTCGCATAACTGAAGCAAATTTGAAATGGATAAGCATGGTTACATTGTCACTTGCTTGTTTCATAAAATCTTATTTACAAAATTATTATTAAGGGACTCTCTAACTTAATACAATGTACTTTGCATGAATACTCTGATACATGTGATAGGCATTGCTATACCCCTGAATGACCCGGGAAAATATTTGCTGAGTGTCCATTATATGGCTATACCATACTTTCATGTGTTAAAAATTCAGTTGTTCTCAATGACTAAGAAGGGTTGATGAACTTTAATTATATGTCAATCATTACGGATTTTGGATGCTCAGTAAAGTACATGTATCGTTTCATATTTAGTTGACGGAACCGGACGGCACTGGACACCGTGGTCAGATTGTGATTTCACGTGTTATAATCGAACCCAAACAAGAATGAGGCTTGCATTAATCCAGCACCTTAAATGGAGGGATCGACTGCTCTGGAAAGTCAGCTGATACAAAAAAGTGTGAAATGACGGTTGAACTGGTGAGTATGCTTGCAGAATTGAAATGAAAGACGAAAGTTTGTAAATACTAGATATACATTTGTAATTTTATACTATAATGCAAATTTCCTATGGATATGCATCTACATTGTATTTGCATGTTTCAGAAAATTTTAAGTTCACACAAGTATTTGCTTAAGGATTTCTAACTTAATACACGTTGCATTTATACTCTAATGCAAGCGCTAGGCCTTGCTTTACCATTAACGTACCGGTTGAAAGCATTTGCTGAGTAAGTCCATTATACGGTTATATCATACTTTCATATGTATACAAATTCAGTTATCCCATGAAAAGATGGGTTTATGAAAATTAATTACTGTCTATCATTCAGATGTTGGATGCCCGAAGTGAAGTAATCGTATTTTAAATTCTAATATTTATCCAATCACTCACAATCACCAAAATGAAAAAGAATATGGGTCTATAAGGTACAATATAACTCTGAAAGAACCCGCATCAAAGATAAATGAAAGTTTAACAATGGCGCTTTAAAAACTAAAATTCAACATTCACGTTTTTCGTAAATATGCTTAAATGAAATGAGTTATGAAAGTCTTAACAAAAGTGACTTCCTGTAAAGAACACACGAATGAAAAGTAAATAGGTCATCCAACTGGGACAGGGTTGCATTTAATGCACATGTGCAACACCCACCGATTACGACATGAATTAAATACTTTCTTTTGTTTAACTTTAAATGCTTCCATTTAGAAAATTTTACCATTTTACGTAGCCGTGTATGTGTTCTTATTCAATATTTTTTACATCACACAACTTTGAAGTCATCGTACTTGTTTTTTCATATAGCCGTGTCTAGACCGGGCGTATTAATGCGATTACCTAGAGTGGGAGGGCTTCCAATCATTGTCGGCTCCATGGCCAACAGGTACATCTTGAATCAATATTGGCCCTGCCCTGGGGTCATTTGTTTTAGCTCACCTGGCACAAAGTGCCAGGGTAAGTTATTAGGATCACTCACCGTCCGATGTCAGTCGTACGTCCACCATTCCCTATAAATGACATCGTTTCTGAAACCACGGGGCAAATGTTATCTTAGCAGGGATGTTTCTGGTGAACCTCTATCAAAGTTGGTCTAACAATTCCATTCCATGCAGAACTCTGGTTGTCATGGCAACGGGAGTAGAAATTGCTTTTAAGATCTTTTTCTGACGAATCGAAAGACCCAGAGCTCAGATATTTTGTCATGTAGCATTGTCTAGTGGACATCTACCACGATTGTTTAAGTTATGACCCCCGATTAAAATTGGACCCCGGGGTCACTGATTAAACATATGTTCTTTAAGGAAAAACTTTAAAAATCTTCTTCTCCAAAACCACAAGAGCTTGAATCTCGATATGTTGTATATAGTCTTTATCCAGTAGACCTTCTGCCAAGTTTTGCTGGGAATCTTTGCACCTGAGATCACTTGATATAACATAGGTATTTACAGGAAAACCTTTTAAAAATCTTTTTCAGCGAAACCACAAGGTCAAGAGCTTAGATATGTATGTGTATTAGTGTTTAGTTGACCTCTTTGAAAGTTGTTCAAACCATGCACCGAGGTATAATTTGGACTCTGCCCGGGGATCATTTTGTCTAGGAAAACTACTTCTACAAAACCGCATGACCTAGAGCATAGATATTTAGTTTGTCTAGTGTTTCTTTGTCCAAGTCTGTTCAAATCATGTCTCTAGGGTCAAAATTGACCATGCCCGCCAGTGTGGTCCCTAGCCTTTATTTAGAGTTATAGGAGAAACAAGCTTCCAATATGTTACTATAACAACCACTCTCTTCTTTAGCAATCGATGACTTCCTTAGCAACCGGTGACTTCCTCAACAACCAGTGATTTCCCCTAGCAACCAGTGACTTACCCTTAAAAACAAATTACTTCTTTAGCAACCAGTTACTTCCCTAGCAACCAGTGACTTCCATTTGCAACCAGTGACTTCCTTAGCAACCGGTGACTTCCTAGCAACCGGTGACTTCCATTTGCAACCAGTGACTTCCTTAGCAACCAGTGACTTCTTAGCAACAACATAGTCCCCAGCAACGAGTGACTTACCCTAACAAAAAGTGACTTTTCCTTGCAACTATTGACTCCCTTAGCAACAATAACTTCCGAGATAAATGCACCTGTACTCAGATGAAATATAGGGTCAGCATTGCCTTTTTTGTTCATAAATTTACATAGGGATTTTTTAATTCTTCTCCCAAACAAAAATGCCTTGAGCTTAGACATTTGGTATGTAGCATTGTTTAATATACCTCAACGAAGTTGTTAACTCATGCCCCTGGATGTCGCTTTTCAGTATATAGAGTTATAGCAAAAACATTGAAACTTTTCTTGTCTGAAACTGCGTTGTCCAGAGTATATAGCAGTGTCCGGTTGATCTTCTACGAAGTTTGTTCACATCATGTCCCGGGAGTCAAAATTGACCATTACATGGGATTACAGTGTTAAACATATTATGCCCAGTAACTCAAAAACCTCTAGGCCATGGATCCTCAGAATTCATGGACAGATTGACCTTTCACAATTAGGTGACTTCTTGAAGTATTTGGTCCCTGGTTCAAAGGTCGATGTCAGATGCCCGCGGTCACTTGACTATGTCTTGATGCTACATCAATGAAATGTGAACTAAATGTATATTTCGCACGTTGATTTCAACGCCAACCTTGGTTAACCTTGGCAACCTTTCTGTTTTTGAAGCTACATCAATGAAATTTGGAATATGGATACAGTTTTGAATGTACATTTCGTTCTGGTATTGCTGACCATGACCTCGACCTACTATCTTATTTTTTTAAAGAACAGCAGTGAAAATTAAACTACTTATATACTTTTGCATGCATCTTTCAACTTTGACCTTGAAATTTGAACTAATTGTGCAGTTCTGCAAACTAATTTCCAAACTTACTATCCCTGACCTTGATTATGACCTTTTGACCTACCTTCGTTCTCTTAAGTGCAACGCTATTCAGGTGAGCGATATAGTTGCCATCATGGCGCTCTTGTGTTATATTACTACGGACGGGTTTGAATCGTGGAAATAAAAAAGTATCAAAGTAATGATTATAAAAAAGCCCTTAAAAGCAAAATGTCAGTAGTTGTCATGGGGTTCTTGATTAGCATTCTTGGTAGGTTTTAAAGTAGAATATGGAGTCAGCTTAAGGGATATCTAAATCCATTGTCATATAATAAAATAATAACCTACTAGAACTATCTGTAATTTAAACCTTCAAACGCCAAAGCCAGACCCTAAGTATCACTAGCGAACAGACAGACAGTAGGGATTCTAAACCAACACTGCGACTTGCATTTGTTTATTTGTAAATAAATAATTTTGCAAATAGATCAGACTTCTGAACAGTTTCCCTTGAAATCATGCATTTAAATGAATTATACATCAAATAAGATATTTCATCAAATAAGTAATAACAATGATTTACCGTGTTTAATTTTGTTACTATAAAAGCGGTGGCTGGTCGAGCTGGGGCAGCTGGGGATCATGCAGTAGCACATGCGTTGGAGGAGTTCGTAATCGCTTACGAACATGAACCAATCCAATACCATCCTTGCTTGGGAGGTTTTGTGACGGTAGCAAAGAGCAAATGATGTCATGCAATAAGCGAGCATGTCCTTGTAAATATACGCCTATGTTTATTAAGATGTTTACACTGTACAACAGAATAACTACGCAGACACATGCCATACATGTAGCATTTTATGTGAAGCTTTGCGTTCTGTCAGATTTCACCATACTAGTAATACATGTAGTTTGTTAAATAAGCCAACAAAAGGTAGATAACCTAAACTTAACACTTAAATCTGAATGTGGCACGTACTTTAATGTATTGTGAGTGAGATTGCTAAGTTGATTTAGGAAATAAATTTAAGTTTTAAGTGATATACCGGTTAGTATATCACTGCGTGGAGTTTAGATGCGTTATAATCTAATCATAAAGGCCAAAAGCCTAAATGATTGATTACGAAGCATCTAGACGACATACAGTGATATACTTGGATCGGGAATTAAGTTGTCTAGTTTCAAAGCTACATACAATGTAGATTTGATACATATGAACTTTTTCTTGTGTCAAAGTGTAATTAAAAACGACCGCTCTGGGCTTAGTACTGCTAGTAATAAATACGTAAGCTGACAGTTAACCCTTGCATACAGCAAACCTATAGATGTGTACGAACTACAAGCATGTCGAACGCAACTAAACAAATGAGCTTAAACTCTATAGAGTGTTGTATTTGCGAACTTTGGTGTATCGCATGTCTACTAAAAGAACACATTTGTTTCATAGAATTATGTGTATTCGAGTCGAAATACCTTTATTTCACACGCAACTTGCACGCTTACAGTTCACGGTTGTAAACTGTACTGCAGGTTTACCTGTGTGGAATATTTTTCCTGATAGTGGAGGTTTGCCAGATTAATACATTTGTAACTGTTGATATGCTAATTAATGTAAATCAATTGCAGTTTGAAAAAGAAAATTGAACACATTTTGTTGGATTTAAGTTTTATGTCAATAACGTCTTGCATTTCTGAGAGCGATTTCGTTGAGGTTACATAAGCAAACTGTCCCTATTGATTTCTGGGATGAAGTATTGATACAATATCTTTGAAACGGATATAGCGCACTTTACTGTAGGTCTTCGAACTTTTTTTTCGGCGAAGTTGCCTGTGTTTTTACGAACGTAGTAACTCCAAATTCTGTTTATAAAAGGGTTGGCCTAAAAGATTGTTGGTTCTGGGACTACTGTCTTTCGACAACTGTCCCAAAATTGCAAAAGCGTTTAAAAGTACTCTATCTTAACAAACACAGTTTATAAAACCAATGGAATTGTGTCTTTGACAATATACGTTAGTTTGAGTTGTTAGTTTGAAAGTATGACAATCCAACAAATGGAAATACAGAATAACCAGAAACTAAGCAATAATTTGTTATTTTGTTAAGAGAGTTACACACATAATAATCATCATCTAAAATGAGCCTTCTTTACTGTCTTATTTTAATTGTACAGACGGTGATTGGTCAAGCTGGGGGCAGCTGGTATCATGCAGTGACAGTTGTGAGTAGGCGTACAAAGTCGACTGCGAACATGTACAAATCCTAGACCATCCTAACTTGGAAGGTTTTGTGACGGTAGTTCGGAACAGATTATGCTCTGTAACAAAAAACATGTCCTGGTATATATACGCATAACTTATTGATATGTTTTACAATGTACAACAAAACCAGAACAAACACTACTTTAAGTATTTTATGTTGAGGTTATAGAGCATTGAAGATGAAAATACTTTAAGATTGCAATTGTAAAATACGCCAAACAATATATTAATACATGTTTTCCACAGACTTCACACTGAAATGCGAATACGGCAAGTGCTTTAATCTGTTGTGTTTTTTTTAGTGAACGTAATTGTGTTTCAGATGCTTTCTTTAACTTAAGTTATAAAAATGTAAATGTTTGAGAACAAAATGAATATCTTAAGGTAGGTCAGTACTTTTTATCAGTAAAATTAAAAGTTGTCACATTTGTTTGAAATTTGGAACACGTATGTCGTGCCCATCTGCGTTGCATGGTACCGCTTTAATTCAAATGACGTCAATGCGATGTCATTTTAAACGCGATCTGGCGACAGCGTACCGGAAGCATACCGTCATGCGGTTATTGTTATGTTATTTCGTCATTTGCGGACCGACACTTATTTTTCAAAGTTTGCTATAATACTTGAAAAATACCTATCAATCGGTGTGCAACCATTTCATTTTTATTTTTAAAAATATTACATTTCCGTCGAAAACGGCAGAAAACGTCAGAAACGTCATTTTTCTGCTCCACGAATTTTGGTATTTCAGAAAATAACAAAAAGTAGACGGTGAAAGTTTTTAAAAATTTTACAATTTACTATTTTGAAACCTGAAACTGAATAATTGAATAAAAATGGGATGTTCAATAGAATTGGTCAGTAAGCGCCTTTAACAATGTCACTGTAACGCGAAAAGTGACGACGCTTCTATGTATAGGTAAGTAAAGTGATCGTTTACATGTACACGGAGTGAAAATGTCAAACAATAACTGGACTCATTTGTTTATACGTAACCTCCGAAATCGCAATATTTTAAAGGACGGAACAAGCAAAATGTTTTTGTTACATCACATTAAGACGACCGTCTTTGGCAACTTTGTTATATTGTACGTTCTTACCTGGGATCCAAACACATAGCCTAAAAATTATCTCGGAGATTACAGCAGCTTGGCAATCTACTTGATTAAAAACTTAACCACTGAGACAGTCGACTAACCCGTGCATGTACACTAAAATCAATATATCCCAGGACTAATATGAGTTAATTTTACTGAAATAAAAGCCAAGTCCAACTTTCATTCTTTCCACAAAAGAGTTCTATTTTGACCAGTTTCAGCAAGAAACATTTCATGAGTCGTTACTGTACTGCACACGTAATTCAAAATTGAGGAATTAAAAATTTAAAGTCACCTGGAAGTAGGATGATCCTGGATTTTAGGAATTGTTTAAAGTTTCAGGGATTATCTCTGTTCATAATAATATATTATGCATTTGTATCTATCATCAAATATTTACAAAGTGAAATACTATCAAGTTTGTGGAGTTTGAAAAAAACTGTCAAAGTATTCGATTTTCGGACAAGATGATTAGAATGTTTTCCTTTTATTGCCGTAACAACAAAATAACTGCAATGATGGAATGCATTCTCATTACAAATATCAAATTAAACCACCCCAAACCCTGTAAAATTGAACAAAATTTATCATTAAGTTAATAGGAGATGCCGCGGAAGTGTGACGAACTATTGCGACAGACGGACGCATGACAGACGCACGATGGATGACGAGTGATGAGAGGTCACTGCGTGCTCGGGTGAACTAAAATACAGGAGAAAGTCAATTTATGCGAATATAATTCAGTGCTCACTCGCGAAAACCAACGATACACCAGTATATAATTTACGAGAGCGCTACTTAGGAATAATAAGACGAAACGGGCATCTTAGAGTTCGTAAAATAGTGTCGTGCGTAGCATCCTCATAAACGAATTCGTAAGAACGACTTACGAGTTTTTCGATTTACCGACCGCTGATCACAAATTAGCAGGACATTTCCGTGCCTTGGTTGGAAATCAGATATTTTACTTTTGGAATATTTTTCATCTAACTCAAATGATTTTCCAAAAGGGTTGAATAATAATTAAGCTTTAAAAAAGGGAAGAATTCATGAAGACACCCGATTTGTGTAATACTGTGGTGGCATATTTCTGACACGAGATGGCGAAATAGCTATCACGATAAGGTTTAAGTTTGAAGTGTTTAAAAAAATGTTATTTCTGATAGGATATATAATGAAAACATTCGACTGATGTTCGGCCGTTTAGCTCAACTGTGCCAACCATATAATCATGTCTTCCGTTTGGGCCGTTGTATTATTTTTGTATATACATGGATACCTAGCTCATTTCACAACGGCTGTAAACTTATTTACATATAAATAACACTGTGAAATAATAAAACAAATACAACAATGTAAATGCTAAATTTAGAAGAAAGATAAAATGTATCGAATATTATTCAAAGTTTAGAAGGTCATTCCATTCTGTTTTTTGTTGTGTTATGTCATTACTTTTGTTGACTCTTTTTCGGGACTATAAGGCTAGTGATACTACGCGTTTCTCGGCAAAAAGGGGGATCCTTGGTTATATAGACCTTGAGAAAATCAATTATTTGATCATATTTACATCGCAACGGGCAGTATGGCACTTCTGTAATACAGAAATTCGGTGAGAATAGAAATTATCAGGTGACATATTGTCATGAACTCAACATCATCTCTCAAACGTGAAGTTCTTTGACGTTCAAAATGGGTATCATTCACCCCGCCCGTTATTTGTGAAAAATCTATGAGGAAGACGTCCTGTTTTATTTCATTAATTGTGATCAAATATCATCAAATAAACACTGTCAAAATTACATAAATTTTTACCTATCCTGATTTTGAAATATTTTGTAAAGCGCCGGTAAAAAAGGCGTTGAAAAACGATGACGTTTGAAACGTTATTTCAATTGCTTTAAGCGGAATCATGACACGCTTTGTGATAGAAGGAAATGTTTTTTACTTGGATTTAGGTAGTACATTTCTAATGACTTTGATAGAATTTACAGAAAGAAAATATGTTAAGTATCAATAAAGCCATATGAAAATAACTTCATGACGGGATTGTTCCGGTACGCTGCCACTATAGGGCGTTGTTAAATGTCGTCATGTGATCGTCATTAAAATAAAATGTAACTATGCGACGCAGATGGACACGATATACGCATGTTCCAATTTTTAAATAAATGTGACAACTTTTAATTTTACCGACGAAATAACGACTCAGTGCCTTAAGTGTAATAATTAATTCGTTTTGAAAACGTTGGCTATAGGAGGGTATTTAGTTAAGTGATCTTTGCGTTGGATAGATCACTCTTGCCGAAAATTAGAGCAATTTATCGTTTCACAAATCGAATGGCATCATACATGATAAAAATATTTAGTGCAACGACGACATAAAATATTGTAATTTGTGAAATCACGGGTTTCATACATAACATGTATAATGGATTATATATATTGCCATAACAGTTCGAACAACTATTTTACAGATCACAAGGTAGCGTTCACGGCATACGGTAGTACCGGTGGGACGTCAGACTGTCCCATCAAATTCCAGCAAACACATTTGAACATTGGTGGAGGGTACAGCACCAGCACAGGCCGATTGACTTGTAAAATTCCTGAATTTATAATTTTGCCCTAACTCTAGGCAAAAAATACAGAACATTGACTTAATCAATGCTTATTTACGAGTAA